>JAZHYW010047924.1:0-13636 GCA_037355805.1 Ixodes ricinus | reverse complement strand
ATATAACACTCACGTCGTGCCTTTATTAGGTCTGAGTTTAGTTTGCTTCACACTTTTTTATATTGACAAGGATAACTTTATCTCTTAGCTTAATAAATTTGTATCATGAAAGGGGTATCGATATTTTTTACATTTTTATATATCGTAGAGTCATCCCAGGATTTGTTTAATTTATTGCGCGCTTTTCTCGTTTCTTAGCAGAAAGGCGTGGTCATATGACGATATAAAATTGCTGCCAAAATATTGTACATTATATCTCGATCGTTTTTATTTTATACAAAGTCTCAATCAATATTTTACACCAAGGAGTAAAACCTGTCAAGGTTTCCTTTCTGATATGTTGGTATGTGAGCTCTTCCTAAACCTCTTAAATAAACAAAATGTTGGCAGATGATCTGCTTTCATTCAACGTCAACACTCCCTTTATGCATTTATTGGGATTACAGTTCGTTATATAAAAATTTATTACAGTAGCGTTTCAGTGTAACTCTTGTAACTATATCAATGACATTACGAAAGATATAACATTGTACAATCTCCATAAGTTTTATACACGGTGAGCTAAAAAAACATTAAATCGATTTTGAAATCGCATATTAACGCCAACGGGAAATATTAAGATGTACCATAGTCCAATAGGTTCTCAATAAAGCCATCAATAAAGCCAAGAAAGTTTACAATTCGCTTGAAATATAATCAAAGTGAAAACGATTTCGTCCGTTGTACATTTCGCTTGAAATATCAGATGACTTGAAATCATTTGTCCGTTTTACAGTTCGCTTGCAATGAAACAAGTTATAATCATTTGTCCGTAATCTTACCCATAGAAAAAAGACGAGACTGAAATATTTTTGATAGAATCGCTTTTCCGTATGTCTCCCGTCCCCTCTCGTTCCCAATAAAAAATAAAAATAAATAAAATCAAAACATAAGAAAAGTAAAATGATAAAATCAGAAGAATTTCCTTCAGTGTACTTCTGAAAGCGACAAACCCAACGCGTCCCCAAGAAATCTTTAAAAAAAAAGTAAAAGGATTTACAAAATTTCGTGTAACGAAAACTTGAACACAACTGAAAAAGTCATGCAAGTAGTCCGTTACAGCACACTAACACTTAAAAAAAATTGCCTTTCAGATTGTTATAAATGTAACATTACATGATGCGCCGCTCCATTGATAGAATAATTGACCCCGGGAACAGCTTCCCCGGTGTGTAAACTTGGTCTTCCTATTTGAGTATGGAAATACGTGGAGAGAAAATCTTGGTGGACTTAAACTTCGAAAAAATTACCTTGCTCAATGTGTTGTGAGAAATTGTGTTTCTTTCCTTCAGAAATGCTCATAAATGACAGGTTAAAAAAAACGCTCACTTTGGAAGCTGTTCAAGCTTCCATAGGAAATCTCTAGCCCTAGAAACGAAAAATGTGCCAAAAGTTGCAAAGCAGTTTTTCTTTTCCTTTTTTTAAAAGTACCCCGAAGTCAATTTGTTCGGCGTTTGCTGGAGCAATAGGATGCACAACAATTTCCACTGAGAAAACGTAAGGCCTGGGGTGCTGCGGCATCCTTTTAAACTGGCTTATGATCACCTCCCGACCGAGACATTTCGCCATAATAATGCCTGTGCCATCAAGCATATTTCTGGAAGAGCAAACGCTTTCGACTGATCATTCGTTCGAAAAGTCGCCGATGACTAGAACAGCCTCCCAACCTACATTGTCACCATTATAGAGACGGAAGATTTCTAGTCATGTTTAAAATCACTAAGATTGGGTTTGGGCTAGTTGGTATATACTTGAATAAAAGGTTAAAAGCGCGAGCAAAACGGTGACAATGAAGATCTACACACACATCGTGTGTAACATCATTGTCCCCGTTTCTTTCGGTCTTCTAACCTTTATTCATTTAAAATCACTTTTTCACGCTATACACCTTTTTCGTTTAGCCTCGCACCCAGCCACGTTGTCTCCATATCCGGTATGCGTTCCGAAAAAAAAAAGCAAGAGATTACAGCCCTGAATAAGTAAAAAAGTATAGAAGGGTCATAACAAGAACGACTGACGGTTGCAATTAAAATGTTAACACGTTCTACTGTCGAGGCGAGAAGAAAGCGATGTTTTCACGCATACCGGAAGTTCCAGAATTAAAGATGGCGGCGCCCACGTAGAAAAGGTGTATAGCCAGCCGGCAACAGCCAGGCAGCGCCTAGAGTCACTAAATAAAGCTACGCTTTCAGAGTACCGCATTCCTTTTCTTTGGCACTTTGCCGACAATACAGTCGCTCTATTCAGCAATATTCTGGTTCGCTGCGGCATCATTGGACAGCGGCAGTCACGTGTGTCGCTATAATTATCATCCCGTTTTTTCAACGCCACCAACTTGGGTCCAGCGATCCGCTGCCTGCTGCTGTTTTACTTTTTACAACACACTTTAGCGCGCACTCTAAAGTGTGTTGCTCAGCACGCACTTTTTCCTTCTTATGTCGAGATACGAACGACACGACCTTGATTCGCTGCGGCAGCTCGCGCAGGCGACGGCTACAGCTCGGCTTGGCTCAGCTACAGGCACTCCTCCATCTGCGCGTGGACCCAAGATGGCGGCGCCTGACGCGCTTCGGACGCGTAGTTTGGGAGTTTCGGTCAGGCTGTAAGATAGACAGGTGGGGAAACGGCCCATAGAAGCCTACTGCAGCGCCGTGACCGGATTGTGTACTCGTCTGCTTGCGTGTACCCCCGATTTGTGACAGACGGCGCTGCGGCGAGAAGAAAAAAATCGGAATCGGATTTGCATGGAACTCTATGGGAGAGTGCGCAAAATAAACCGAGAGCACGACAGTCCTCCATTGAAAATCCACGAGAAACCATCTCCGTCAGTTTAGCCGGTCGCCACCGGTCGCCCACCCGGAGTGAGAGTTCGCGGTGCTCCACATAGATGGCGCCACAGAAAAAGAGGAAACCGAGGGGGACACAATCCGGTCGCTTACTTGGCTCTCGTTTCCCCACCTGTCTATCTTACACCCTGGTTTCGGTACTCTGAAAGCGTAGCTTTATTTAGTGACTCTAGCAGCGCCAACAGAGTGGGAGCCCACGGTTTTACCCTGTCTCGTTGTAACTTGGCAAACAGTGAACTATAATCCTTGATATTGCGTGCAGACGGCTTCGATATCCGCTACGTATACGAGCGCAACGCACACACATTGAAACATGACGCAGCAAAACACCCGATACTTCTTGTTGGTTCAGACACTAAGCTAAGCAGCGCCACCAGAGGCTCACGCCTGAACAATGCTGCCGCCACTCCCAGGCATACCCAATGTTTCTTGCTTCAGTCGCTAGATAGCGCCAAACCCAACAGCATTGCAAGCGGCCTATAGCAGTAAGCGAGATCGCGTCGGGAAAAGGCGGCGTCGGCGTCGATGGGACGGGAAAATCCTGATTGGTCGATAGTGTCAGCGACGTCGCAGCCACATGATCTCGCGCGGGTATTTCAAACAACCCACAATGCTCACGTGAAACGTGACGTCACGCGTGGAATGAAAGTGATTAAAACATGACATGTAAAGCGAAAAGACCGATCCCACCAACCGTTCGGCGTACACGCGAACTTGGGCACACCACCATGGGTGCCGTCATAACATTATTCATATGCTTTAGTCAACGGACGCGACGAACGGAATGGAAGCGCCGAGGCCGTGCGTACACAGGTTGCTGTGGCCTAGCTGTCGCCGCCACCTTGTTCTCCGTTGACGCATCACACCTAAACACACCACCAGAACAAGTAGAAGTGTTGCGTTTTCACTCTAAAAAAGTATGAGTATGCTGTCGAACTTGTTTTTCGGATCCCTGGTAGTGGAACACGCGACCTACTCGAAGGGGCACCGACTTGCTTTAAGCTTTTGCCGCAAAGTTCATTTGCAGTGTTTAGGAGGAAATATTTGAGAATATAACCACGGGTTCATTGAATCCCTTTTGAGTAACGAATCACGGGCTAATAATGCCCTTTTTGAGTCGTGATGCTGTTCAAGGGGCACACATGTTAGTGGCGGGTTTGATTTTGCAAGTCCGTGTGGTTTCGTTCATAAACACGCATCAGGAACGAATAATCAATATTGTGCAAACTTCCGTTCCCGATATTTGTCAATGCAACTAGAAAGCTTCGCCACACAGTTTGGTAAAGATTTTAAAGGCTAGTTTTCAGTGTAAGCCATTGAAACGTAAATACTTGGATGGTTTGTCGACAAACATGCTGAGCAACATTTGCCCTTCCATGTGGATATTTCTGATAACGTTCTTCCTGCTTTGTGGCGCATTGTGCGTTGCACAGCTTGTTCTTTATTGTTCATAGTTTGGCTTTGTACTCTGGCAAAAATTTATGGAGTATGTTTGTAAACCAGGCATTAGTGTCCACATTAGAAATGTGCTTCAGCGATGTTAGTTTATGTCATGTTTCTCTTCGTCGCTTCTATCTGCGACGCAGGTTTTAAAACATTTTGTGGCCTTGCCAACTTTTGGGAATCTATGTTTGAGGCTTCTCTTCCCGGCGTGCTTTTGGCGAGCGAGGAAAAGCTATGACTAAAAGCTCGGCAATTTCGCTCTGTGGGACTAATTCTGGGTACAAAACTGAAAGAAAAAAAGTAAACGTAGAAAACGATAGTGCAGAAAGCTACCGGTGAAGACAGGTCGTAGCGTTTACCGAATGAGTGCCGAACACGAGATGCCGCGCGTTATCGGGGCGCAAACACGATCGGAGACAAGCACGATCGTACGGCACCTCCGACCCAGGGGTTTCTCTGCGGGTTCGGCAAGTTTTGTCCTAATCCATTCTCAACCACATGGCAAACGAAATTCGCGTGATTTTGTTTTCGCGCACACAACATTGATTACCTAGCTTTCTTGAACAAAGGAACACTCATTCAACGTCCCTTACCGCCTGCTCAACGAACTTTTGCAATCCACTCTTCTCCTCTCAACTGCCCGGTCCTTCGGAAAGCTATCACGCCCGAGACCCTTGTGTCTGGTGCTGTTCTGGATGCTGCCAAAGACGCAACACGTAAAACCCACCTTAACGGCGGAGCAAAAGAAAACCAATTTGATAGAATGACGCTGCAAACACCGTCCGTGCGATGCTGGCCGTCAGCCAAACCTTCACTGCATCTCCGACCGCGATCGCGCCAGCCCAGCTGCGCAGAGACTAAAGGTCCCACAATGAATCACGACAGCGGCGGCGTAGAAAACTTGCTGGTGAGGCCGGCCTATTAAATGTCGCCGCATGTCTAGAATGACTCCACTTTGAAAAGTAATTCATTCGCCTTACAAAAAACAAATGTAAGGCTTTTTGTCGGAGACGGGAATCGAACCCATGACCCTCCAGTAGCGAGCCAGACACGCTACCGACGAGGCCACGCAGGCATTCTTTTATTTTTTTATTTCCACAATAAAAATTTGTAACACAATGACATACAACAGAAACATTAAAAAAAAGCGCCCAGCCTGAACCAAGGCTAGAGCTGGTCATTAGTTTAAAAGTCTTTTAAGGCCTTCAGTTCCTCGAAGACAGGTAACCACTCAGGGGAGGAATCTTAGCTTTGTAGACAGCTGTTAACTCGCATACAGTTTGCACGAACTATTTTCGCACAGGCCCTACATTCACATCAGCATGTCTTACAGCCATACTACTTTTCCGAATGCTGTGGAGGCCAATGAGCATGACTGTATCTAAAGGCATCATATCGTCAGTCTCAACTTCTCTATATAAGAACCTAATACCGTCCGGGGTGATGGGAAGATCTTTTTTACGGTCCTCTGCAAGACATCCCAAAAGAGCAGGGCGTCCCAACGCTCTAGAAAGACGTGCTCAATCGTTTCCGGTTTATGGCACAGAAAGCAGTGAACTCCCCAAGGAACAAAGATCCCTTTATCTTTAAGCCATGTCTTCACAGGAAGAGTATTAGTATGGAGCTTAAAAAAGGGTTTTAACTGTCGGCGGAACGTGCATTTTTTTGACACGTCTAAGAACGTCACGCTCACGGAGTTCACAGCATCTGTTACGTTACAAAGGTACAGGAAAAAGAACGTCATATAAATCCCCCGACACACGCTTCCGCGCGACTCCAGAAAGATATTCTAAAGAAAAACGCACACACAAAAACTGAAATGCGCTAACTACTTCACTCAGGTAAGAGCTGCGATGGCAGGCACGTTACGTTTAAATGACGAGACGACAAACGGAGGTATATGCTCCGCCAAACAGGTTTGTATCACAGTACGCAGAAAAGGGTCGGCTTGATCCCGTAAAAACATGAATCTCGCAACCACTTGCTTAACGAAAAGGTGTGACAAGAAAAGTCCGCCTTTGGTGACACGACAAAAAAGGTTATCACGGCTTACTCTCTCCCATCCAGACTGCCATATAAATACGGCGGAAACACGATGTAGCTTCTTAATGTTGATGCGGGAACAACTGATTACTTGCAGAATATAACAGATTTTGGCAATTAAAAACACGTTACACACCGTGGCCCGAATAAAAATGCATAATTCACTTCCTGTCCATTTCTGTGCGTTTCCCCGGGTTTCTTGGATGACCGATGCCCAATACGAATTGTTTGTTTTATAATGCTGAAGAGGCATTCCAAGATAGGGGACAGGGGTGAGCATGAAGCTAATGTTTTCAGAATGGCTGGGACCAGGGTATTGAACCGAACCCGAACCGTGAACCGAAAACCGGAAAACACCGTTATTTTCGCGCGAACCGGAGTTGACCCGGAACGGAATAATTTTTCTCGCTCCGGAGCGGAACCGATATGTTTTCCATGCGGTTTTCGGTTCATACGCGAAGTCAAGTTGCGTAAAAAATGCGTGGCGAAAGACACAGTAACCTTAAAAGTAAACCAAAAAATGAAAGAAAAAAATATTATTTTTGCGCAAACCGAGGTCGAGTTGGACCGAAATAATTATTTTTTCGTTCGTGGGCAAATCTCGACCAATTATTTTAGCGTTGTTTCGTTCATGTGGGAAGTCAAAAAGCGACAATATAGGTAGCGGAAAGGTCTGTAACGTTCCCTATCCGGTTTTCAGATAATGGTCGTCTTCATAATTTATAAAGTTTGTCTCGAGAACTCAAACGAAATGAACACAATAACTATAAATTCTCCGGGATTTCTGGTCTTATGTATTTTTAACAAATCCCCACATTCGTCCCAACATTTTCTTGGGGACCGGAAAGTGGCTCTTCAAAGAAAATTGAACACTAGAACATACCCAATTCGTACGTCAGCAAAGGTAACCAAATATTGAGCCTGTTTGGTGGCAAAGCAGTGAGTTGGGCTAGTTGGCTTTTTATCTTGGACTAAAGGCAAAAAGGACAGAGAGAGGTATAGACAACAGCCCTAGTGTTGTCTATACTCTCTCTGTCATTTCTTTTGTTTGGCGCTAAGTTTGAGCTTTTTTTTGTGTGTGTTTCTTGTCTTCAATTTTGTAGTCTTGTGTACAATTTACTTTAAACGCCTTGATTTCATTGTACAACTGATCGGATAAGAAAGCGATACGAAGGCCGATGGATATCATATTTTAGAGCCTGCACTAGTTGCCATACTGTGGTGCATGTAATCTGCTTTCAAAAGTAACTCAGCGGATTTAATAATCTGTCCGAAATTAAAGTCTAGCACCGGGAAGGGGAGGGGGATTCGATCAACAGTATACAGAAAACAGCTTCGATCTCTGGTAGCAGAAACAGCAAGGACGAAAACGTTTTCTCCTTAGAAACACAAACATCAAGGTGCACAGCTCTTCTGAGCATTGCTAGACAAGGAGTCGCGGCTTTCAAGGGACGCTAACGTGTTACAGTTTTGGGAGTAGAGAAGGGGCGCCATCCAGAACTCTACCCATTGGCGCAAGTAGCCCTGGGAGTGCCTGCGACCCAGGTCAGCGTGCAGCAAGCCTTTTCTGCACTGAAGTTCATTCTATCGTCTCAGAGGGGCCGTCTTTCCCCGGATATGCATTCTTCGGTCAGCTGCCTAACATTGAACTGTGGTTTCACTCATGTCTCGAGGTGCCCCAGCACTAGCTGGTTCGTTCCACACAGTAATGTGAGCACTTGCTTTCTATATGTAATTTATAAAATATGGATAGTTTATCATTTGCTCTCGTCAATTGTTTTTGTAGCATATGAGTACGAACCGGTTCGAACCGGTTTGAACCTTTATTTTTTCACTCTGGAGTTGAACCGAGCTGAACCGTTTTCCCTGAACCGGAACAAAAACCGGAACGAAAAACCTTTCGGTTCTACACCCTGGCTGGGACCTTAACTGTTGCCCATGACCCGTGCCAAAACCCAACACATTTCGCCCAATTTACAGAAGCCCCGGTTGCTTCACAGAAACTTTTAATCACACGCACAGCCTCTGATATGCTCTTTTTATCGTTACAAAATACAGCCACATCGTCCGCATAAGCCAGCAGTTTGACTTCTTTGCTGTGCAACCTAAAACCTTGTATATCTCTATTTTCAATTATCCGACGACAGAAAGGCTCTAAATATATGTTAAATAATAGAGGTGAAAGGGGACATCCCTGCCTTACAGATGACAAAACTGGGACGGGCTGAGTAAGGCGACCATTCACAATCAGTTGCGTAGTACACCCACTATATGCCATTCGTACACCAGCTAGAATAACTTTGCCAACCCCAACGCGGTCCAGTAAATCAAACAACACATTATGCTGTACGCGATCAAATGCCTTCTCTAAATCTATTTGTAACATGGCTACCTGGCCTTGATCCGCGTCACAACACTCGAGAATACTGCGTGCACAGTGAACGTTTGTAAAAATTGTCCGCCCTTTAATCCCACATGTTTGATGGGCTCCTATGATGTTGTGTATCACAGTTTGAAGTCGACGAGCAAGCACTTTCATAAAAATCTTGTAATCTACGTTGCTTAAAGCAATTGGCCTGTAGTTTTTGACATTCCTAAGTTTTTCGTCGTCGGAAACTTTTGGAATGAGGACTGTGTGACTATTAAGGAAAGAAGGTGGCAATGTTTTTTTTTTAGAACGCTTCCAATATCACTTTATGAAGCTTTTGTGCTAGAACGTTCTTATATTTTTTATACACAGTAGCATTTAGCCCGTCCGGACCGGGTGATTTTCCGGATTGTAGTTCGTCTATAGCTGCTTCGATTTCGCTAAGTTCAATTGGCTGCTCAAGCCAAGCAGTCGTGTCCTCGTCTAATCTCGGAATCAGATGCAAGAAGGCGTTATCAAGGTGACCCCGATTCGGTTTTGCGTCACGCTGAAAACGCTGACTGTAGTACTCGACAAATGCTTGCTCTATCACGTCGTCTTTCGAACTTAACGAACCGCGATACTCAATTTCACAGACTCTCTTCTTACTCGCGTAGTGCTTTTCTCTACTAAGCGCTCTTTTGGTCGGTTGTTCTCCGAGGAGATATTTTTCAGCACGCGCTCTGACTACCGCCCCTTTATACTTCTCAGTTTCTATTGCGGATAAACTATTTTTAGTAGTTCTAATATCGTTTATATATATACCGGGATATTCGGATTCTAACTTAAGGAGTCTCTTTAAATCTGCACGAAGTAGGTTCTCTTCTTTGTCCCTTAAATATTTTAGAGCGTGGGATCTTTCTAGGGCTGCTAGCTTTATTTCTTGCTTGGTTACCTCCCATGCCTCAGCTGAGCTAATAAAATGCCCACTGGACATTTTCCCCAACAACGCCTCTAGCATATTAGTAAAAACTTCGTCGTCAAGTAGCTTAGAATTAAATTTCCACAAACCCCAACTGAAGCGATTAGTTTTCCTTCTAGCTTCGCCCAGAGTGAACGTCACCAGTGCGTGATCGCTGAAAATTATCGGCAAAACCTTGTACTCGTCCGCCCCAGTTAAAAGCTCGGCTGACACGTAAGCCCTGTCAAGTCTAGCGTGACTGGACGAACAAAAATGCGTATATCTGAGCGTCTCCGTCTTTTTTTGAAAAGTAGCAACGTCAAGGAGGTAGTATTCATGAACCATAGTGCTCAGAAACAATGCGCTGGAGTCGCTATGTTTTACCTTAGTTGATCTGTCGCTTTCCTCGCAGACGCAATTGAAATCCCCTAACAATACTATTTCTCGGGCACAGTTTAAAAAGTGATGTAGGCACTCAAAGAATTCCTTTCTTTCTTTAACCTGATTAGGACAATAAACGCAAATGACCCTCCAAGGTTTATCAAAAATAACGAAATCGCATACAATAAGCCTACCGAAACTATCTGTAGTTATTACGTAATCCTTAGCATTCAGCGCCCTTCTGATGAATAATAAACACCCCCCCCGACAAGCCGTTAGCGTGACTAACACAGATATCAAATGTGGCCTGAAAGGGCTGCACTAGCCTCGCTGTGTCCTCCTCACTTTCTACTTTAGTCTTCTTGGACTGCGAAGATGTCCAGATCATTGTCTTCAAGAACTCTTCGTACCTGGTATTGTTTACGACTCGTAGACATGCCACGAACGTTCAGAGTTCCAAATTTGACTGAGTCAACAAGCTGTGACATCTCCGTTACACCACAAGAAGGACACTGCAAGCGAAGGCATCCTCACCAAGCGCGGGCTATGCGTATCACAGTACCGGCGCTCCCTTTCCTCCTTGGTCTAAGGGGGATTTGTCTTCGTCTTCTGTGGCAAACGAAGGGGTCGTCCTGGAGTCGTTTTCGATGGCGGTTCAGCTTCACCTAATCCCTTGAGGGTTCCTGCCGGGTCTTGATCAGTTTCCCTTGACCTTTTGACGGCCTGGGTACCAGCGTTGGCCATGGTAATGTCCGTCACCTCGTCGGCTCCTGTCTCAACCTCTTGCTCGTTTTCGGTAAGGGTTACGACGCTTGCAGGGTGGCCACCGACGGCTCCAGCGGCTTTAGGGACCGCTGCTTTCGTGAAAAGCTGTTGGTCGTCACTTGGCACCAGCGCTTTGACGCTTGTCGCTCCTTCCGGTGTAGGGGCGAGCACTGGCTTCGCAGTGGCCCCCTCTTCCTCCATGTCTGCTTCATCCATTAGGAGCTCAGACGTATCCTCTCCCCCTCCCGCAGGCCCTGCGACCGCCGCATAAGTCCGCACGCACTGTTCGGCCGTGTGGCCGAACCGACGGCACTCGCTGCACTTGGGGACCCGGCACTCGCGCCGAATATGGCCAGTGCGATAGCACCTAAGGCAGAGCGGGGCCCTGCCTGGCGCCACCACAAGCGTCATTCCTCCGGCTATCCGCACTTGGTGCGGTAGTTTTTCCACGGTAACGCCCGCCTTCAGTGTAACAAGAACCGTCCGGGTGTTGGACTCGATTGCTTCACAGCCCGGAATGCGCCACTTCTCCCTCGTTACGTCAGTTACTTTGCCGTATGACGAAAAAGTGGTACGCACCTCGTCATCAGAGACATGATGAGGCAACCAGTGAACCTTGAGGCGAACATTCTGGCCGTTGGGATCAATCACGATGCAGCGCCGGTCCTTCACGACGAGTTCTCGGGCTTCAACCAGTTTTTTCTTGCTTTCGTTGCTCTTGAAGGTCGTCAGCCACACATGGTTCATCTGGTAGGAGCCCAGTGAAACCACGTCGGCTAGCAGGCCCGCGCGAGTCAATGCGTCTCGGAAGTCTTCCACGCGGTACGGGCGTCCTTTAACGTCGGCATGTAAGAATACCGAGTTTAAAACAGTAGGTCCTGTTGGCAGCGGTGGCAGATGAACAGAGTAATCCAGCTCAGCAGAAAACGCCTTATCACCACGGCCCGGCTGGGCCGTTATCGCCGCTCCATCGGAGCTCGACATTCCGCGTCCGTACACTGCGGTGCCCAGAAGTGGAATGTGGCCACGCAGGCACATTTTCCTACATGCCACGCAGACACGCTTTCACGTCGTGTGAACAAGCGCGGGTTTCTATGTTCAACTATCGCATTAAACTCTTAAAGCCGAAGCTGAAGCGTCCTTCTGTATGTTTTGTTATTTCTAACATTCCTTTTAATATATCACTTTGAAAGGACACTGACAAGGTATTTATGCTTGCCGAGGTTTTTAGTTGTACGTGACATATGAGAACCCAACTACCCAGAACAAAATTCGCTGCTCGAAATTCGGTTTCTTTCCGCCCAAAAACCGCCGATCGATAACTGACCGGTTTGAGTCACGCTCACTCTCTTCTCCGCGGTCACGGGCTGTTTTCCAAGGTTTAGACAGCACCACCAAATATAATCGAAGTCGTGAGGTAATCAAAGGCACGCACACAATATTAAAAATAGAAAATAAATATGATACCCATTTTTTCTGGCTTTTAAAAAAGTGCAAGTGCGTTGGTTAAGGTGTATCCACACGACGGACCGGGCCGCGGACCGATTGATCACGTGATGCGCGGCCCGCGGGCCGCCCGGCTGCAATGAGCATCCACACGGCGGACCAAAAGAGCAGACGACAGAGCGAACGGGCCGGTCTAACCCTCGACCTCACAGCTCCGCCAAACGCATGCAGCGAGCTGCTTTGAGGCTATTTGTAAGGAGCCAAGATGGAGGTTGAACGAAAGAGACGTTTGGCCGCGGTGGCCCTGGCGTTGACTATTGAGGACGAGGAGGACTTAAGTGAACCGAAAAGGGCATGCTGGATGAAGCCCTGGATGTGCAGGAAAGATCTTGGTCTGCATAGTCAACTCTTTTCGTCGCACAACAAAAGGTTCGTCTTCTTCGTCTTCAACAGTTGGCGCCAAAGAAAACGACTTTGGATTTGGATTCCAATCCAAACAACAAAAGTCAGCTTGTTGCCAGACTTAGCGCTTCAATTATACTAAAAACGCCGCGGTCCGCCGCCAAGGTCCGGGCGAGAAAAGTCGCTTGGCATTTCTCAGAAGCGCGGGCCGCGGACCGCCGGCGGACCTCGAAAACCGGTGACGTAAGATCACGTGATGCGCGGCCCGCGGACCAAAACAGCAATTTGGTCCGTCGTGTGGATACACCTTTAGGGAGAAAAGGTATCACAGCCACGTGACTTCCGCCACCTCTCTCCTCCTCTATATTTCTTCTTCCTCCCCAGTCCAGTTTTGATTTCGGTTTCGAGCAGTTGCGTTTTTTTTTCTTTATTAAAAATATATATGACGCTGTAGCAAAATATCGATTGGGTAGTCTTCTGACACTATAATTAGGGTTCCGCGTTTTCGGTTTCTATTATTTCAAAATTCGGCGTACTTTTTTCGGTGTTAAAATTAAAATTAAATTTTCGGTTTTTTCGGCGTATATTTCTGCCCACAAAAGTTTATTGACTTTTTTCGGTAAATATAAAATAAACGCCAACGGACACCGGATCAGATTATCCTTGAAGCTCTAATATTTGTGATCACTTAAAGAATAACGGCAGAGATACATTGAAAAGAAATGGACACTTTGTTGGGCAAATGTGTACAACTGTAAAAGAAGCAAGAAAAAAATACAGAGGTATGCCCGAAATCATGGAACTTCACCTTCTGTATATCAGGATTACCACCCCCCCCCCACCCCTCCCGTGATCTTATTATAGTACACACACACACATGTACTTTCCCAGGTTCTCCTCGTTGATTCGCACTCTTTCTTTCCTGTTAATATGGCACTGAGATTCGAGAATGCCCTCTCAACG
>JAZHYW010047923.1:0-36737 GCA_037355805.1 Ixodes ricinus | reverse complement strand
CTACTACTCGAAAATTTAAATACTCGCACAATCCTAATCAAAAGACCGCTTCTAGTCTAAAGCTCGTTTGGCCGGTCTTTTATTTGCATAAATCGCTTGACTGTCGCCAATATCTCATTTCGTAGTCGGCTATCTTTCAGTGTTTACTTCAAATGCAGCAAACTGAATGAAAATGAGGGTCTAATTTTTCGCACTCAGGTATCACTCAGAATATGATGTAGCCAGATAGCCTGTGCGCATGCAAGGCTGGAAGGCTGCATATGCGCAGCAGCTATGTAGGCAGAAGCAGCCAGGCTCTCCATGTTTTCGCCATTGCGTTGTGTGGCGTGCACTTGTTGACGTTGTAGAGACGCTTCTAGCTTGATTTGCACGTCGTATTTCCTGCCAGTATGCCTTATGTAATGCTTGACTATTTGAGCTCTCTACCCGAGGCAGCTGTATCGAGACAAACTGTGCATGGACGGCATTGCCTTTGATGATCCGTACGCCGTAAGTAGGCTGTATACTTTCCAGCTTTTACCGAAAAACACCGATAAACATCCGCCCGTGTCGAAAATACAAAATCGGTTAAAACCGAAGAACACCGGTTTTTTCATATTTTTGAGCAAGCGCTGTTTTTTTTCACCGAAAAAGTCCTGCATACTTCCCAGTTTTAACCGAAAAACACCAATAAACACTCGCCGGCAACGGAAATAAAAATCGTTCAAGACAGAAAAAGACACCGGTTTCTAAACACTTTTTTCTAGCAATGTGTTTTGTTTGTTTTTTACAAAAAAAGTCCTACGCAAACTTCCGTCAATCACGTTATCTTACCCGGAATCGTGCACTTTGCCTGTCTTTCTTTTGTGACCTCGTGGTCTTGGGCTCTTGGAGGACAGCAGCTTTGCTCCACTGTTCTCCAAGGTCAGCGGTCTCAGTGATTTCCCTACACACACCCTACGGCCGTGTACTCCCTCCCCTTGTTTTTCCGAAGGCACCCCTTTTAATTCACTACGACTCCTCTATTCTTAATGCCCCCCCCCCTGCCCCTAAAAAGTTAGACACCCCCTAATTTCAATTCCTGCGGAAACCACTGAGCAATCCTCTTGGGCCGCCGAGCTAGAAGATTACTATCAGCGGCCCGAGAGGCCAATCACAGCTGGCCAGTACTGTCCCAAGCCTCGTGGGACGTTTTCGGATTTCCCGTGTCCAGCGCAAATGTTAAGCGGGCATTTTCGAAATTGCGCATCGTCAACAGGAAGGAGTGGGCGTCAGTGACAGACACGAGCCTAGGAATATATGCATTTGCATATAGTACTACAATAATCAAGGGTGAATGAGGTTTTGCAAAAGACGTAAATACAATTTGGACTGTTTTTCGTCTTCAGTGGTGGTTTACATTTACAATTTTTCCCCCGATAATCACCGTTTTTAGCGTCCGCACGAGAGAGTTCACTGAAAAGCATTGGTAAACGCCGATAAACATCTGCCGATTTTTCTCATAAATAAACACCGGAAGGTATATACCCTAGCGGTAAGCAAGGCCTGCTAGAATTCCGACATGAGGTTTCTGCCATTGACATCGATAGCTCACGTCGTCGTTTATTTAGTTTTTTTGCCGAGCCAGTTCACGGCCGAAACAGTGCAGGAGTACAAATCTCTCGAGGCGGTTTCCACGCTGCCGGCAAGATCAGCAGACTGTGGGCCTGTGGAAGTGTAGTTATGAATTGATGAAATACACACAGCGTCTTTCAAGTCGAGGTATGATATTTTCGTGCCTTCATGACCACAAGGCATGACAAGCGGTAACGATTTGTTCGTTTTGCTGCCGATCTCCTGCTTGGTAGCACGAGCGTATAGCCACCGACGAGCGCTTGGCCGGTGCTTTGTGCGAGAACACCGTGGGAACAAAATCTGGGTGGTACCGATCAGACAACAGTTTCCCTGCACATAAGCGAGCCTCGGGACAATGATTGAAGTAGAAGCCACACTTGCCTTCAGGAAAGTGCTTGCTGCAGAAACAGTCATTCGCGCGAGGCGACCATTCTTTTCGATCCACGGATATTGTCCACCTTTTGCGCCTTTGAGAGTCCAGCTGGAACTTGTGGAAACTCACGCCGCTACTTTTTTTGTACCTTTCGGTGAAACTAACGGCTACGCAGCTTCGTGGCATGCCGAAACGCTATGACGCCCATACAAAACATGCACCCTTCTGCCCACACCACCCGGCTCCGGTGCGAATGAAGCGCTGCCGCAGATCCGTGACGTCAAGCCTGTGTGTTGGTCTATTATTATAGGTTTAGTGGAAATGTAATCAATCGTAAGGTGAATAAGAAAACGTACGCAACCCTAATAAAAATATAGTGTTGCTAAAAGTTTAGGATTATATGTTTGCACTCGGAATTAGTTGAAGTAATAATGTGGTAGAATATTTTTGTCACTTTTTTCTGTGGTCTGTCTAGAGCCCTTCGTAAGCACAACAAAACATCAGCAAAAATATTTTTAACCAATCACTTTATTTCAGGCCGTCCGCAACCAGGGAGCTCCATTGACCAACAGCTGGGGGTTTATCGACGGAACTGCCAGGGCCATGTGTCGGCTGACGTGGCACCAGCGTAAGTTTTCTCGGGGCACAAGAGGTATCATTGCACCAAGTGCCAAGCAGTCACTTTCCCCAATGGCATCATTGCCAGGCTGGATGGGCCATATGAGGGGTGAAGGCACGACGGGGGGATGGATTTTCTGCCACTGTTTTAGTTCCACTCATTGTGGCTTTCTGTGGAACTGACATTTTTAGGACATACCGTAGAACTACCGCGCATCCACCCATTCCACGTTAAGCGCCCATTCCCAAAATCGTAAGATCTGAGAAAATATGCTCAGTACATCGATATGTAAAATTGATGACCGGACAAGCACCCATCACCCATTTTTTCGCGATTATCTCGAAATTTTGAGTGGGCGCTGGCGCGGTATTTTATGGTAGTTCAAAGGTCATTTAATATGTTTATGTGCCAGTACAAAGAATGAGACAATATTTAAATGAAATTATTTTCTTAACTAATACATGTATATTATGAATGGGATACAACACAATGAACTCCCTAGAGAGTACAGAGCACAATCATCAACACTTAAATGACAGGACGTCCGTGTGCTGCGGTGTAATCATCAGTCATCTTGGGAAGAATTTTAAATGACAAATCTTAGAGGACTGCGAACGGACAGTGTGCATATTTATTATTTATTTATTTAAATACCCTCGGGGGCCAATCAGCATTAAAGAGGGGAGTAACAAAATAACACAAAAAGAAACAAAAGGGCAGAGTGCATAAGGTATCATGGCGGCTCAGGACAGTAAAGAGAGTTTATAGCATTTTTAAACATTTGCATATCAACAATATATATTACGGAAGTCGGAAGATGATTCCATTCCAAAGAAGTTTTAGGGACTAATGACTGTAGAAACGTGTTTGTATTACATTTACAAATTCCAACTTTGAGGTGATGATTGATGCGAGGTGAAATGTAGAACGGTGGGATGAAAAGACGTTGTTTAAGTACGAGTTAGCATGATAGATCTTGTGAAAAAGACATAAACGAGCAACTTTACCGCTAGAGAGAGAGGTTAGGCAGGGACAAGGTGACTTTCATAGAGCTTACACTTGCAGTGCAGTGATAGTTACGTAGAATAAAACGGGCAGAATGGTTTTGAACCACTTCCAGTAGATTAATTAGATTAGACTGACTGGGGTCCCAGACAGAAGCATACTCCAATTTGGGGCGAACAAGAGGTTTATACAGTGAATTTTAATGCTGACGGTGCGAGAACAAAGTTTCTTTTCAGTTAACCTAGCATGTGGTTAGCGTTATTGATGACATATTCAACATGCAGTTTCCAGTAGAGGTTACAAGTAACGTGAACGCCCAACATTTATAAGAAGAAACGGTGATCAAGGGGACGTTGTTGAGATGGTAGAAAGGCACATGAGGATTAGTACGCGATATACTCATAACTTTACATTGAGTAATGTTAAGTTCAAAATTCCAAAGTACACACCAGTGCTAAACAGCATTGATATCTGTCTGGAGCTTTAAAACATCAGAGTCGTTAGTAGGTTTAGTGTATATTACACAGTCATCAGCGAATAGATTAATTGATGATGATATGCAATTAGGTAGGTCATTGATGTAGATGAGAAACAGTAGAGGGTTTAGTACGGATCCCTGAGGAATATTGGATGTGTCGGAAGTGAGGGGAGACGTGTTCTCATTAGCAGTAACAAACTGATATCGGTCAGTTAGAAAACAGGCTATCCAGGCGACTTCATTAGGATCAATACATAATTTGTTAAGTTTTAATAGGAGCAACCTGTGAGGAACTTTATCAAAAGCCTTGCTAAAATCTACAAAAACACAGTCAACTTGGGACCCACAGTCAAGAACAGAATGAAGATCGTTAGTAAATAACAAAAGCTGTGTCTCACAGGGGTAAAATTTGTGGAAACCATGTTGACCTTTGTTAAAAAAAGAATTTGATTCCAGGAAATTAACCAGTTAAGAGTATATTTTATGCTCTAGTAATTTGCGTGGTATTAGCCCCGAGAGCGAACACAAGCGTCGCTGCGGTCGCTGCGCCCTGATTGGGTGAGGTGTACCGTGACGTCAGGGGGAGGACTCCGCTTCGCGATCTTGCATCCGGCTCGCTTCCCTGCCCCGGTTTGACCGTTGCGTGCCTCAAGCACTTCAAGGAGCGAGACCTTGTTTACCCGGTCTAGAAGACGCTGGGCTATGAAGCAATGGTGAGGGCGCAGGCTAGCTGGTGTAAATTGAGCATAGTTGTAAACCCGAGACTGGGGATACGGACAAGGGACAAACGCAGAATGACACGTGTCATTCTGCGTTTGTTCCTTGTCCGTATGCCTCAGTCTCGGGTTTACGACTATACGCTGGGCTAGGCCGATACCAATGTGCTTCCGTACCTTTTCTAAGCGTGCTTGTCCCTTTTACCTTTATAATTGGGTTACAAATCCCGAAACCTATCGGCGGAGGGAATTCCGCCAATGAACCTTCCTGTCGGTCCACACGGCATAAGGCAATTGTGCGAGGGGCTGGTGAAGCGGCGGCATGTTTCAGGCACTGGAATTCTGTTCCTTGCATGTTCATGATCTAGGAGAATACTTCATCCTGCTTTGCAGGCATTTCAAAATGGCATTTATATCAAAGGCCTTTGGGCGGTTGGCAAATTAGCTCGCGACCTCGACTCTGTGCGTGCCACTCTGCATGCGCTGTTATTGAACTGCCACAAATACAGTACACTCCCTTTAAACGAAACTCGATGGGGACAGTGAAATCTGTTTCATTTATCAGCAGTTTCACTTAAGGGGGACATGGGTCTTTAGACCAAAAAATCACCAACAAATCGATTTTCGGAAAATAGCATTTTTTGGAATCCACATGCTCTCCTCATCTGCCAAGTTTCCTATCTCTTAAGTTCATATTTCAGCCATAATATCGATTTAAAGACATGTAGGGCACCTGATTTTGCACCCATGTTGATGCTAAAACGATGCCTATTGTTGTAAAAACAAAGGAGGTTGTTTTCCTCGTTATATAATGAAATAATGAACCCAATTTTTGGCAATAAATATTGCCAACTTTTATTAAATTTGGTTCAGAAACATATATGGGCAGCTTTTGCTTCCCACGTCCCCCCTTAAGGGTCACAACTCCCAAAGAAGCTGTGCAAGGTTGTCTGCTTCAGCTTGGCGTGGCACTGCTTCACCAAGTAGGCATTCGTCTTGTTTAGGCTGCACACATGCCCCAAGCAGCCCTCTATCTGGAAGTAGCGCTGGAGTACTTCTACTGCATAGCCTGCCTCTGTAGTCGATGGCGGGGTGCTCTGGTGGACGTCATCGTTGATCTCTTTCACTCATCACCGGTGCCATCTTTAACTTTCTTTAGTATATCTGCCAAAGTGTCCTCACGGCAGGTGACAACGTCGTCATCAACAGCTTCATAATCGTCCATTGTCACAGTGCCAGTGCCGCACACCTCAGCCACCAAACCAAACACAGCATGCGCCTCAGCACTGTCGGCATCCGACTCCTCTTGGTCCGTGGCCACTTCCTTAGAGAAGCCTGCATGCCCGAAGCATCTTTGAATTGTCGTAGACGCAACTTCATCCCACGATTGGGCTGAGATGTGGATGGCAGAAAGGAGGTCTAGGGTGTACCCTTTGTCCCTATTCATGCACAGCATCATCCTTTTTAGAACGTGGCGACAGTAAAACACCTTCAAATTACGAATAACACCCTGATCCATCGGCTGGAGTACGGCTGTTACATTGGGAGGGAGGAACTCCAGGTGAACGGGAATTCAGATCGCTCACTTCACCATGCGCTGGGCAGTGGTCCACAATAAACACAACTTTTCTGCCTTTTCTAGTAAACCAGCTTTCAAAAATTGCTTGAGTTATCCAGGCCTTGGTATTTGCGTCATACAATACCGGCAGTCCTTTCAGTCCTTTAAAAGCTCAGGGTCTCTTCGCTTTCCCGATAACCAGAAGCTTCAGTTTTTCGGACCCGTCCATATTGGCTCCCACCAGAACAGTGACGCGGTCCTTGCTGTGCTTACCTCCTGTGCACTTCTCACCTTTAAAGCTGAGAGTCTTGTTCGGAAGAAGCTTATAAAAAATGCCATTTCGTCTACGTTGAAGATATCGCTGGGCTCATAATTTGAGAGTACATCTTGGAGCTTTTGCTGCTGCCAGTCAGCGCAAACATTTTGATCCACCGCGGCACTTTCACCTGCTATGGTGCGGAACACAAGGCCGTGCCGCTTCTTGAAACGGCTTAGCCAGCCGTCGCTGAATTCGAAGTTTTCAATGCCCATCTGGAGTGCAATGTCTCTTGCCTTCTCCTCCAAAATACGTCCAGTCACTGGAAGGTTGGAGCTTCGGGCACGCTTAAACCACAGGAAAAGCGCCTTCTCGAGGCCCTCGTGGTCGGCTAGACGCATCCTCTTCCTACCAGGGGCGAAAGCGCCGCTGTTGTATGCCTTCTCAATCTTGTCACCATCCTTCAAAATCCTCGAAAGAGTGCACTTCGGGATGCTATGCCTTTTCGCGATAGCCGTCTCCGACTCCTGGCCGCGCTTCACGCATTCAAGAATTATAATTTTGTTGCTTAAAGACAACGCATTATGTGGGTGCTTTTTAGCGGTTCCTTCCATATTGCACGCACATAGAAAGACGCTCGTAGAGAGTCACGCACGTAAAACGCGACAGACCAACGCCGGCCGAACACAACATGCAAAATGGGGCCCAGAAACAAAAGTGCGTGGCGGGACTGACGCCTTCCGCATACCGGATTGGATTGGATTCTGGATAACGACAATAACGAAGTCAATATGAAGCTCAGTTTCGGTTTCGTTTATCCGTGTTGCCCGCAAAATGGTGTTTCGATTGTCGAGCTCAACTTAGTACTTATTTTATAGGAAACCAATTAATTTTTTTAGATATGTTTAGTTTAAAAGACGTTTTTGTTTATCCGAGTTTCGTTTAGCGTGCGTCTACTGTATGCACAGCAATAGTACCGTAATTTGGAATGTTTATATAGTTTTTCCTGACATTCTTCCTTTAGTCCAGCCTTGTGTATTTGGAAAATACACCGTTTAGTTTGAATTGTCATTTTTAATTAAAAGCGACACTGCTGCAGGTCTCCAAAAGCTTTCTCGGCCACCAAATTCCCTGCAGCTGGACTCTCTGAGAACAGAGGAAAACAGGAGGAACAGCAAGCATTTGGACGGCTGTCCAGTGGTAGATGCTGCACTGGTAGCAGAAAATGTGGAACCTGTGAAGGGTGACAGTTTGCGTGAGAAAAGCTTCCGGTATTTTAGCTTCAGAACAATTTGATTTTGCTAAAATCTCAATTTTAGAGCCTAAAAGACTAATAACGGGCTAGACACCTTCACCTACGTTTGTTGTACATTACTTGAGTGATATTATAGAGAAGTCCACAGATACCACCAGTTGAGTCTATTGAAATACTATCCAAATCCAGCTAAGGTCAAATGCAAGCAATGTATATAAATCATTGCTCCTTCTTTCTTTACTTTGCCCCTGTACTTAGGCTGTCTCACTTGTGATTCTCTCTCCATGGCCCAGACTATATTTAACATGTTGCTCGAGCAGCATGCAGCTTTTCTGCATCGGCGTTTTCGCTTAAAAACAGAGATACAAAAAAAAGTATACATGTGATGCATGAAGAAAAAATAAACAATTAACACTGGGACAACACAGCCACATCTTGGTTGTATTGTCCCAGTGCTAATTGTTTATTCTTTCTTCATCCATCACTTGAACCAACACGATCTTCTCCCAAGTATACATAATTTGCCAATTCGTTCAGACCATCAGCAGCATATTGATTGTGTGAGACGTAAATCTATGGTGATGCTCCTGCAATTTTAGTCATATTTCTTCATTTTCATATACAAGCTGTGATTCATGCGTTGCCTGCCCTGTCAGCCATGCCGTGCCGGAAATGTTGGTTGAAGTTTCGCCTGCAGCTAGAGGCCACACCTCAGTAAATCCACATATGAAAATTTACACTTTCTACGAAAAACGCGCAGAAAAATAATTCAATAGAAACGAGCGCGCTGACAGCCAACGTCGTCACGAGCGGGGCGAGTCAGGGAAAATTCCCGTCCTCGCCGTGACGTCACCCGGTTCGCCGCAAGGAGGCGCCACGCAAACTTCTCGGGGCTAATACTGGTAAGCGAGATTGGACGATAGTTAGTGGGGGAATGCTTATCACCTCCTTTGTGCAATGGAATCACTCTGGCTACTTTCCAATCGTCAGGTAAAATGCCAAGTTCAAGCAACTGAGAGAATAGTTTAGAAAATATAATACTGTAAACGACTTATTTTTGGCGGGCTCAACATTTCGCGGTTTAGGTCAAAGGTGAAGTTTTTAAATAATTTGGGGGTTCTAAATTTTGCGACGCGTTGGGATCTCCGTATAAATTCCAATGTGTGTACATTTTACCGTAATTGTTTGTTGGACCTATTTTTCGCGAATTGTAGGCGATTTGCGAATTTCGGGAAATTAGGTCCTTGCAAAAATTAAGTCGTTTACAGTAGATGAATACATAATCGAGTTTTTCAAGAACTGAGTCAATATCAGGACCAGCTGAAGAAGACAGTTTTAGATTTTCTATTAGTTTAGCAATACCAGTGGGGTTAATTACAATGGGGTTCATAGGTATAAAATCATATTCCTGTAGGAAGCAAGATGGCACATACATCTCTGGGGATCGCACTATGCGTCAACACTAAGTGAAATAGACGTCTTGTCTTTACTGTTAACTGTGTTCCAGAATTGTTTAGGACTACCGTAAAATTCCGAGCAAGCCCCCCCCCCCCCCGCACGCAAGTCAAAATTACCTGCAAAGTGGGGGGAGGCGCTATCCCGGAACGGCACCAAAATTCAAGATGGCGACGACAAAATTTTTCCGCCAGAAAGAGAAGAAAAGCGCAGTGCACACAGATTTAATATTTTATTTATCTCTGAGAACATAGACTTTATTAGGCCAAAGATTTGTCACTGCTATGTTAATCCCTTTCAAAAAAGACTCCTCAGAGTCGGTTGCAAGAAAAAGTTTGCAGCATTCCGCGATGTTTCCCAACTGCATGCCGTTGGCTATTTTGACAGCCTCTTCAGAAAGAAGCCAGTTTCTAATGGCTCATTCTGCACTTTCTTTGCGCTCCAGGTATTCAAAGAGCGCGTCGTCCACGTGTTCACTGAACACCGGCGCGAAGTTACTTAGCTTTCGTCGAACTTTGGCTTTCCCGTAGTTTGACTGTAGCAAATTGTCAAAATTCTCGTCCCATTCCCATATCTGGTCGAGCTTGATGTGTCGAGACGTCTGGTGTACGTCTTTCCTGTTTTCACAATGCCATTGGACGACCTCGATTTTCTTTGCCACTGTGTAAGTATGCATAGCCGACCTGACACCCTCAAAACAAAGCGACAGTGGCGCTTAGTGACCGGGCTGATCGGGCTGCAAAGTAGGATTGGATTGAATTCTCGGACTGAACTTCGCAGGCCAGTGTTGCCTGGGCGCGGTCAGCGCGGTGCGTGATACGGGTGCGCTTTCCCGGAACGGCGCGGAAATGTGAAATTAGTGGTGAAGTTGGGGGGGGGGAGGGGGGCTCTTGCTCAGGTGGGGGCGCTTGCTCGGAATTTTACGTTAGCTGCTAATAATGTCGGCAAAGTGATATTAAAGAAAGCATGTTTGGCACTTTGAATAGCAGATTTGTACTTTACAAGAGCGTCGTGATAGGCTGACCAGCGATCCGGTTTGTTGGATGACTTAGTGGCCCTGAACAAACACTTTTTTATTGGAAAGCCGCTTGAGTTGGAAGTCACCAAGGAGAATGAGTGTGGGACGTTAGCGATCAAAGTGGAGTGTAAGTATGCGTGAGTGATTTAACAATATTTTAAAAAGGTTCCAATTTTCTTGAACTGATTGTTGTGAAAAAGATACGATGTAGCCATCCATAAAGAAAGCGAGTTCATTGCTAATGGCGTCAAAATCCGCTTTCTTATAATCGCAAATGAATTTGATTCCTTTCGAGCGAGTAACTACAGGTAAATTTAAGGTGATGTGTAACATACAATGATTGCTGAGCTCAGGAAGATGAGAAGTTTCGGAAACAAGATCGGGTGGGAAGTTAACACTAGGTCAAGCAAACTGCCAATCGTGGCTGTAACACGTGCTGGCTTTGTGACATGCTGAGTTAGGTTGAAATCAATGCATACACTTAGAAAATCGAGACATTCTGAAGAATTGGAGGCAACAGGGGACACACACCAGTCCACGCAATGCTAGGATAGTTAAAATCTCCCAAGAGGGTAGTGTCAGGAAACCTGGTTAAAATCAAATTAAGAATGTCTTGTAGGTTCATTGGGGAAGGTAGGAATAATTGGGTGGTCTATAACAAACAAACAACTATACATTCATGGTTTGCACTAATGCATACACAAAGGAACTCAAGATTAGTTGAAATGTTCACACAGAAAGATGTCATGTTCTCAAATACAGCAATTAACACACGTCCACCGGATTTGAGTTCCCTATCGTAGCGATACACATTGAAACGCTTGCCACACGCAAAAATTTCGCTGTGGCATATTTTAGCAGTGAGCCACGTTTCTGTGATAATAACTAAATCAGCAGATGATGATTCTAAAACAGCATTAAGTGCGTCACGGTTTTCTATGACACTCCGTATATTAGTAAAAATAATCGAAGTTTGTTGAACAGATAGACGAGTTCCATTATTGTTCTTAGTCTGCTGTGACGAAGATGTTTGTGCAGGGCTAGAAGAGGACGTATTAGTCGAAGCGCACGGTGCAGCCTCGTGATGACCCCCAAGCTCAACGGCGGTGTCAGTTTCCAAACAATGAGCAAAGACCTTTTTGTCGACATAAAGCTAGACATAAAGCTTATATATGCAAACTAAAGGCAACATTGAGATACAAACCCTTCGCAAACTCGATTAGCTTACGCCGTGCGTGACGGGTTGCCGGCGAAATGTCCTTGTTGACAAAAACACAGCTATTTTTTAGTACTGATTTTGAATTCAGAATATTATCTCGCGCCTTCAGGTTTGCAAATTTGGCAATTAGTGGACGACAACGGCTAGCAGAGAAGACACCTACCTATTCTGTGCGCCGGAGCAATACATTCTGCGTCAATCTGCAAGTTCATAGCTCGAGACAACACCGCTCTTATCTTCTCCTCCTATTGAGCCAATGTTTCACGATCGGAATCCTTAATTCCATTAGAGATTAAGTTATCTTTCCTGTTTCTATCTTCTAATTCGTCAAGGCATTAGCGCAGAAGAGCATTTTCTTTCCTAGCTTCATTGGCAATGTGCTGCGTGACTTGAAGTTCGCTCTGCCATTCATCAAGCTTCAATGCTTTTGTTTCTACATTGACGATGTGTTTTATTCACGTTAGCTAGTTTATTTTTCGTATACTGCTGGCTCTTCCTTACTTTCTCAATGGCGCTGATTAAGCTGACCTGACCTGCTTCAAACTTTGAGAGTTTGGGCATTAACATCCTGAAGTAGTTGTAGCATTTCGTCCATCTTCTTACTCTGTTTGTCCTTACTCGGGTTGTCAGTTACGGAAGCCGTGTGACAACGTTACTAGAACCACTCAGTTGGGAAACTGCCATAGAGCCTGCTCTGAAAAAGTGGCGCCGATACTTATCCCAATACTGAGCTAATGGCAATCGCAACGCTGCCATTTCTCCTGCAGCAGCCACTCCGTGAACTGCGGGGCTGCACTTACTAATTTCGTTGAGTCACGGAAGGGCCGGTGGCGCCATCTTGCAGTAGCCATATAAAGCAACTTTCATGTTTCAACTCGTCACTAAAGGGTGGCGCCGTTATCGTATTTAGCTCGGTGTCGGTGGACGCCAGCGGCCCAGGTTTCAAGGGCGAGTTTCCCAACTGAGTGTTTTAGTAACGTTGCCGTGCGCGGACCTGAGTTAAGCTCGACCTTTCAGCTCAGTAATAGCACCAAAGCACACAACGCATCCAAGCAATCAACAAAACAACAATGCAGCACTTCTGGGCGGGGCAGCACTACAAGGCAACAATAATCAGATTTTACTTTTGGGAAAATGTTGTCGGTTACCCACCTGCAGCAGAAACACCACAGGGTTAGATTGTGACCGCATTCTCTCGAAGCTGCCTCACCCACTGGCGATGTCAGTGCCAAGGAGAGGGGCGGGTCGTGAAGGTTCTGACAATATCGATGTCGATGAGATGGCGTATCAACCAGGAGGAATTAATGCAGAAAAGTTCAGGTAAACTGAATAACGTTCCCTGAACAGGTCGCGATTCACAAACAAAGTGGTTTGTCCAGGCAGGCATCCTGGCAAGCTGGTCTAGCCGAAGTCCGCCGGCAGCACATACAAATCCGCGGCAGAAACACCACAAGGTTAGATAGTGACCGCTCTCTTTCGAAGCTGCCTCGCCCACTCTGAAGCAAGTGCACATTTAGTCATAATTTTTCGAGTCACAATTTTTAAAACAAAAGAGCAATTGTAATTTTTTTTTCAACTGAAATTAATCATGATTACATCCTGAACAATACGTAACTGAAATAAATTTTTCCAGCATGCAAGCCATTCCGGTGCAGTTCTGGGATCAGTTAAATGATGTTGCCTCACTAAAAGTGTTTATTGCATTGCTTGCTTGCATTGCATTGCCTTGCTTCTGGATAGTGCTCGTGGTCCTCCAAAACGTTCTCAAGTAATTTATGACATTTAATATGAGGAAAGTGACAGAGTATGAACATGTAACATATCAGCCTAACATAAACATTACACCCCTTGAAGAGGTCATGAATAGGCTCCTGCTGCACGCCGCCCAAGCAATCTCATGACAGATAGGAGAATTGAGCTTGTTAGCGGGAAATTACCTCAACTTGGGTATTCTAATCATGAAAACATAATAAGAGATACCATAGAACCATGGTTCAAAAGCTTGCATTGTCCCTATGATATAATTTAACTACAGTCAAACCTCTATGTAACGAACTTCTATGTAACGAAACCCTCGATGTAACGAAGTGCATACCTTTTTCTAACCGCCAGTGTATGCACGCCATGTATTTTTTACCTCTATGTAACGAAGTCCCGTTTGCCGAAATTTCGCTGTAACGAAGTTTCATGGACAATTCGGCACAAACTTTTGGGTCCCAAAGGAGATTTTGAAAAGCACACGTGCTGAAACGGGCCACCGATAAAGCGCAAAGGGTGGAATAGGCAGAGTCTGGCGAGTCTGGCGTACAAAACGGCCACTAGAGGACACTAGAGCCGCCGCCGTTTCGTCCGTCTGCTTCATTTGCGCTGCGTAGTTCGTTTCGAGGCCTAACTAAAAGCGTGCGTTTCTCATTGTCCTGGGTGATGGAGCCTTCAAGGCGTCCTTGACTACGTCGACCTCGACGACAATTTCTATACGTCGACTCTGCTGTCATTGCGACGGAGGAGGTGACCGACGAGGCGATAGCTAGCTATGTTCGTGGCAACAGCGAGCCTGATGAGCAAGACACCTGCGATGTGCCCAGTAACCGTGAAGTGGTGGACGTGATCGATGTCTTGAGGCGGTTCACGAGCACACAGCAAGACGAAGACGCGATGCAGGCCATCTGGTTATGCTAACATACCGTAAAATCCCGTAAGGGCGCCCTCCCCCGAGAGATCGCCCATCCCGTTTTTCTGGCTAAATATCTGTAACATAAAAATTCCGAAACATCGCCCACCCCCTGATTCCCGTTGGACGTCAAGTGATGCCTGACGGGAATCGCGCATCAACGGCGCGATCGGCGGTACTGGTGTGTCTGAGAAGCAAGTTCATATGCGAGTGGATTCCCGCGTTTTCGTCCGCGATCTGTGCGCGATATCGGCTCCCGTAACACGCGAGTTGTTCCCGCGTGTAGATTGCATCGTGAAATGCGAATCTGCTGCGTTCGCGATTTGCGGTATCCGTTCCCGAGTTCGTAGCGGATTCCCGTGTTTTTGTCCGCGATCTGCGCACGCGATATCGATGTTTAGCTGTAAGTAACGCGCGGGTTGTTCCCGTGTGTATATTGCATCGTGAGATGCGATTCTGTTGCGTCCGCGATCTGTGGTATTTGTTTCTGTGACATGCGAGTTTGTAGCGTATTATCGTGTTTTTGTCCGCGATCTTTGCACGTGATATCGGTTTCCGTGACAGGCTAGATTGTAGCGGGTTCCCGCGTCTTTATTGCACCATGAAACATGAATCTGCTGCGTCCGCGATTTGCGGTATCCGTTCTCTTGAGATGCGAGTTCTCGGCGGGTTTGCGCGAGTCCTTCGCACCATGAAACGCGAATCTGCTGCGTCGGCCACTTGCGGTATCTTTTCCCGTGACACAGGAGTTTGTAGCAAATTGCCGTGTGTTTATCGCATCGTGGAACGCGAATTCGCTTTGTCAGCGATCTGCGGTATCAGTTCCCGCGTCACGTGGTTTGTAGCAGGTGCCCCCGCGCTTATCATTAATTTTTGATAAAGTTTTGCTGTGGCATCCCCAAAGATAGCCCACCCCATGTTTTTCACCATTTATCTCTTCATTTTGGGTGGGCGTCCTTACGGGATTTTACGGTAGTCTGATGCGAATAATAATGTCAAGAGTGGCCCAGGAAAAGACGACGAACTACTTTCAACTGAAATAAAGGTGTCCTCGGTGAGTTTTGTGCACCCGAGAAACATTTGTGGAAACTTTCTTTAACGTTTTCTCCCAATTTCTATGTAGCGAAATTTCGATGTAACGAAGTAAATTCGAATTTTACGGACTTCGTTACATCGAGGTTTAACTGTATAATTTTGGTTATTCTGCAGGCATCCTGAGGGAGAGTGGGTTGTACACAGACTTGGAGGTGCTCATGAACCCCAAGCCCTTTTTGTTCTTTATGGGGACCCCACCTACCCTCACCGAGAGCTGCTGCAACGCCCCTTTGGGAGCGCAAGCCTCACCGTGGGGCAGGCTACATTCAATTACCAGATGAGCCGAGTTCGCCAATCAGGTGAGTGGGGCTTTGGGAAAGTGGCCACTAAATTCGCAATTCCTGATGTAAAAAAAAAAAAAAAATTGTTTCTTTAGCAGTTGTTTATTATGTTCAAGGTGGGCATAATCCTGACAAACTGCCACACCTGTTTGTACGGGAGTCAAACTTCAATGTTCTTTTCTGTTGCGCCTCCAACACTGGAGGAGTACTTGACTGTGTAACATATTTTGTACTGTCTTTTGAATACCCTAAGACAATACTTAATTTCAAGATGATTTATTTAGATGCTACTACTGACGAAGTACTATATATTTTCCAAACTGACTTTCCAGTAACCTGGGATAACCTGACAAACTGCCGTAGTTCTTTCTATGGCAGTGAAACTTGCACATATGATTTTTGTTTTGCTTTTTCTATAACACAGCAGGAGTTCTGTGTAATGTCTTTTGACATATTCAGTTTTATTATTTTGAAGGCGTGTCTTTTTGAACATGATTTATTTCATTATTGTGTGCTATTGACATTGTACATAATTTTAATACTGACTTTTCAGTACACTGAGCTCTAACTTTGCAAACAGCCATGCTTCTTTGTATATGGCAGTGGAACTTCCAGGTTCTTTTCCAGTAATCCTTCAACACTAAAGGAGTATTGGGCAGTATCACATATTCCGACCAGGGTGTCGAACCGAACCCGAACCGGAATCGAAAACCGGATCAAAACCGTTATTTTCAACCGAACCGGTACAAAACCGAAACCCAAATCGAACGCTTCGTATTGAACCCGAACCGGAACGAAACCATAAACTGATGTGGCGGTTACCGGTTCAACGAAAATGGTTCAGGGCCAATTGTGTCAATAATTCGTCTTAGTGGGAAAAGTGCGGGCTTATTTCTTTCTTGTATTGCCAAGACTAATCCTACATACTAGCTGCGTTCGATTTACTTACACCTCCTACACCACTGCAGTAAGGTGTAGGGCAGTCTACTTCCAGTATGTGTATTGAGATACGACCCGGAAGTACACCGCCCTACACTCGCATCAGTGCAAATAAACAAACGCGGCTAGTGTCAGATATTTTTACATTTCGTTTTTATCGCATACATAATAAAAATTACGTCATCATCAAAAGAAGAGACACAAATAAATATTATGATTTCAATTGCACCCCGGGCGGTATTTCAAAAGAGATGGGTTGCAATGAAAACAGGTAACAGACTGGTAGGAGCGCGCAAACCAACACGGGCGCAGGAAAGAAATGGACTGGACTAGCGCTGGACTTCAACTGAGCGTTTAATGAAAACACAAAGGAAAACAACCAAATCACCAGACCGTCACTGCATCAACACATGCTCAAAAAAGCTATTTCTTTTTATGTAAACATGTCAAGGTTTGGCTGACGCATTGGATTTCTTACTTTCCTATCTCGTAGGCTTCCAGCAGTAGTGTGCAGTTTTGTCAGCCCTCCTCCCTAAAATCGTTAGGCTCTCAAATTTCGGCATACACAAGCAATTGACGCAGTGTAAAGGAAGGTGGCCTCCAGAGGTTGACACAGCGACAGTGCGTGCTCACGTGCCCGGTCATTGACACATCGGCCAGTCTGGCCGACGTACACATGACCACAGCTGAACGAGATTCGATAAATTACCCCACCTGCGCAATCGACGTATCTGTTTCTGTGTTTTACGGCACATTTGTTTCCTCTCGTTCCCCTGTCAGCCACTTTTGGGGCATAGCTGCGACATCTTACTGGGCGCCGAAAACAGGTAGCATGTCTAAAAAACGCGTGTGTGCAGAGCAAAACGATCAAAAGCATATAGAGGGCATGCAATCCAGCAAGATACTTTTTACTATTTACAAAATCGCAGCACAGCGTCCGATCTTCACAGCCGAGCACATGCTTCGTCGCTTAGGAAAGGGAGCAAAGCACATGCTATACGCGCGAACACTAAAGATGGCACCGGCCAGAAGCTCTTTTTTGGAAAGGTCTATGGAACTTATCCCGAAACTACGCCCTCTTCTGGCAGAGTTTGAAATACTGCACAGCTGCCTGTGCAAAAGGCACCGTAAAAATGGAAAGCTGATCGCGTATATATAGTCCACTTAAGAACAGTATAATACAAGTAATAGACCTGCCACATTCTTTCGCGCACGTCACTGTGCAGGGTTTTCAGATCTGCCTGGAGATGGAGTACTTTTGGTATAGGTCTATTGCAAGTATCTTGAGCTCAGAAAAGGCTGCAGGAAGCACTCTGTCCATATTCAGAGGTCGAGTTAGGAGCCGGTTCCAACTGGTTCGCGCTTATTAAAACCGGTAACCGGAGTGATATTATGTGTGCTACCCTAAACTGGAATGGAACCGGAACAAAATAGAATGCTACTGAACCCGAACCCGAACCGAACCGAAATAATGACCGGTCCGACACTCTGATTCTGACACAGTTGTTTTTGTTGCTGCAAGAAAAGTGTTTTTGAAGATAATTTAGTTTTGGTGCTGCCAACCGTTGGCAGGTAGGAGTTTATTCAAACTAAGAATATAAGAACCTTGGGTTAGCATTAGCAGCCCAGGCATGTTACTAGGAAGTGCAGTGCTTCTCCAGAATAGGAAAATCCTGGTGCGTCTATGCCATGATATTTGAACAATTGTTTTGAACCAAACACGGAATTCCTTGAGAAATGTATGTCTTGTTTGTTTGCAATATACTGCAGGATTTGTTTTTCGTTGGTTGGCTATAGTTTCTGATGAAATCGCAAATCGCAGGTAAAAGAAGATTGGGCATAAAGATGAAGTAAATGTTACCACACCTCAACGAAGTTCAAGTTTAAATACTTTGATGGTCCTACAAGCATTGTCAGTCTAAATGTGGTAAAGTGCTGCAGGATGCAAGTCCCCACATTAGTAGCAATGCTGCATTTTTCTTGATTTCCCACAATAGATACAAAAGAATGTCCATAGCAGTTCAAACCACTTGTGGCTGCCAGAAATATTTATGCAACTGATTACCTTTTATGATGATGGAAGTACTTGCTGTGCCCTTTATGGTGGCTAGGAGTTTCACGAGTTGAACTGTCCTTCTGGCATGTGCATGTGTAAGGGCAATTATTTTTGTCATGTTAATATACATATGTACGTTTCCCTGAATGCTGTGCAATATGTGATTTACCTTATTACCTTGTGTTTAGAAACAAGCTTACATTTTTTTACTCATTGATTGAGTCAAAAGACCTAGAAAGCAAGTGCAAAACTGCAAAGACGAGTGTCTTTTCTTGCAAGCAAGAAAATCTATGACGATGATATTTTTCTTTCATATTTGCAATTCCCATGTTTTTCAGTTTTTGCTGGCTTAAAGATATCCTGCATAAAAAGGAGTACTATCCATATCCTCAGACAGATTGCTTTGATCAATTGGTGGTTGTCGCAACATGAATGCAACAGTGTTCTTTAATAAACCTGGGTTCAAAACATGTTTCCTTTAAATTCACTCTTTTAATTTCTGTTTACCTATAGATGTGACAGAGAATACGTTGTATACATGACATAAATTTTGCCAGGCATATTTGTTCAAACTTGTTTATCAAGTGTCACAAATAGGAATAATTTCATGTCTCAAAACTTTTCCAGGAGGACATTTACGTCAGAAATAAGCTTGAGCATGAGAACTTTAAAAGACAGCAGAAATAAGAGTAATTGTTGTCTTTTTTAAATAGACTGCCACAAGGAACACGTACCCCACATCCAGAGCCCTTTGGGGCCACACAAAAGGACGGTGACGAGCAATAGAACACACAAGTACACAGTTATTATAAAGCACGTTTGACTGTGCTTGTGAGAGGCATGTGCAACGTGTGTATATAATAAGGTACCTGTTTAGCACACTACATAGAAAAAAACATTCTAGGTCTTTAGCTTTGCATGGACAAACTACCGTTTTCTCCTGACAAGATGACTTTTCCCTTTGTGCATTGGGGTGAAACCGTTGAGTAAGTAATCTTCAAGCAAAATAATAAATAGCTGTTCTAAAACCATGAGTTTCAAGAATCAGGTGGACATATATTTCAATGTTTCTTTCTTTATCTCATTCGTCACATCACACTATTAGAGAAAATACATCTTTTCAATGTGACCACAGCATGCTAACAAGTTGTATGCAGCTGTGTGGCAAATCCAGATGAGTGGGCATGAGGTTCTTTGTGGGATCTACGGCTTTTCTTTAGGCTTTATTTCAGGCTTATGCCAAGAATGTGATTAAGTGTCCTACCAATACTGGATGAGGCTACAAATTCACCCACAATGAAACATAGTGAAACCCCACTTGAAATCCGGTAGGAAATGGATCCATTATCACAATATTTTAGACTCTATTTCAATTAAAAATGTCCCAGTTTACAGCATATTCTTCATGCAGTTAGGTTCTTTGCTCCTCGTTTGCTCATGCGCTAGTAACTATTCAAAATATTGAACTGAGGCACATTTTATTTTACAACTACTTCAAGCACTTCGAAAATATTTGAACACCTAGCTGTAATAAAGAACACCATACTTGAGCTTGGTGAAATAGAGTGCTTCAAATTTGTGAGAACTGAAATCAATACTACGAGTGCCTGCCATGGATATGAGAAGGAGCCTGATCTCAAGCTCGATCCAAAGAACAGGTAACAGTAATCATCCTGGTTACTCTTTTTCAACATGTGATAGGAAAAACAAGCAGTATGCCTCTAAGCTTTCCAGGGGAGTTTGTGTTTTTTGGCACGAGTAGTTTGGCTCTGGGTTGTTGCTGACATGAGATCGTAACAAATATCATTGCATGTTGCACCGCTATCAGGACGCTTAAACAGAAAGTTTGGGCACAAACGAGCTGTTGATGGTTAAACTATTACACCGTGTACTTTTTTTTTTTTTTTGGAGTGACCCCAAAACATCTTGACACTTCCTTAGTGGTGCAGTTATCAAAACAGTGGTAGCAACACAAAACAATGGTAGCAGTACACTTTCTAAATTTATACTCTTTATAAAAAATATCTAGGCTACATTCTCTCAAATCTGTTCTAAATGATTATATGTCGATTAAAGCGTGTCATGGGTGCTGTGTGATATAAATCGGAAGGATAAAACAAAATAAAGTCTGCTAGACCTGCAAGGAACGCACAAGAAGACATGACTTAGTAGTGCTGGTGAATCAATTATAAAATTAACAATTTTATACGGAAACATTAGTCCACGGATTGTTGACCTGTTATGCAATGTGTCCAATCTCATGAGGTCACAAATCCTTTCGGAACTTTAGAAATAATTCGGGTGAAAATAATGTTCGAACAATAAACAAATGACAGCCCTAAGACTTCGTGAAATGAGGGAGGACATGACACAGAAGTCTCAATTTAAACTTCTGTGTCGTTTTTCTTTGTTTCCTCTAGTCCCGGGGTTTTAGTCTACACGTGACCACAGCCTACAAAACCAGCTCCGCGGCACTTTCGAGGCGGGGCTCGGCATCGACATGTCGTGCGCAAGCCGCTCACGTCGGATTCTTCTTCAGGTACTCCTTGTTGCCTCCCTGATCCACACCCGGCCCTACTCAAGCGTCGATTGCCAACCACCATCCAACAAAGATGGGACAACGCCCCAACCGCAAGCCGACTGCCTGGCACCTTCCCCGCTGGACCTGTCCGGTCTCGGAGGGACAGCCTGGCAACCTGCACTGCTGACACGTGACCACAGCCTACAAAACCAGCTCCGCGGCACTTTCGAGGCGGGGCTCGGCATCGACATGTCGTGCGCAAGCCGCTCACGTCGGATTCTTCTTCAGGTTGGTCTGGTCTACAAACCTGTATCTTATCGTAGTAACAGATGTGCCTTGTCGATGCCGCGCCCCTTTGCCCTTGTATTCTGTGACATTGACGCAAAAAGTTTTTGTGCTATGTACGCGCTCTGTTGCGCGCTGTCTGTTGTCATTAGAATGCTGCTGATTGTATCCGGTGATGTTGAGGTCAACCCAGGCCCCTTTACCCAAGAACAAGTGCACAGAATGCTCGAAGTAATGGAGTTGCTACCGAGTATAAAGACTACGCAAGATGTTCTTCTAACTGAAATGACAGCAATTAGACAACAGCAAATATACGGCTGAGGAAAAGCTGTCGTCACTGTCGGTGACGCTTGAATCCCTAAAAAAAGATGTCGCTTCATTAAAAACCCTTGAAACGGAAGTACAGAGTATTCAGGCCACGTCGACTGCATTTTCTGAGCAGTTGAGTCAGCTAACCACCAGCCACGATGATTTAGAAAACCGCTCTCGGCGAAACAATCTAATCTTTTACGGCATCGACGAGGATGCAAATGAAACATGGGCAATATCGGAAACAAAAGTGGCGAAAACGTGTGATAATCTGTTGGGAATCAAACTCGAAGATACACATATTGAACGTGCTCACCGACTTGGCCGATTCAACGCAGGAAAATGTAGGCCAATAATTGTTAACTTTTCTTCTTTTAAAACAAAACAAGGCATACTGTCACAGGGACTTAGATTCAAAGACAGTGGAATATCGATTCGAGAGGACTTCTCTGAATCTGTCCGTCAAGATAGGAAGAAGCTTCTAGAATACGCCAAGACCCAAAATATCCCATTTCAACTACGTTTCAACAAATTATTAATGGGTCAAAAATCTTACTATTTTGATCGAACAGACATGAGTGTAAAAGAAAGACCAGCATAGCAACCAGTTCATCTTCCTCGGAATTGTGTTAAGAAGACCACAGCAGTGAATGAACTAGTTGTACTCCTTGTGAATTGTCGTAGCATAAAAAATAAAGTTGATGACTTTGCCGACTTAATTAACACTACCGCTCCTAGTGTTGTTATTGGGACAGAATCCTGGCTTGATGACACGATCGATGATGCTGAGGTGTTTCCGCCAGAGTATGCTGCTTACCGAAGGGATAGGAATAGGCATGGCGGCGGGGTATTCCTGTTAATACATAACAGCTTACAAAGCCTTGCTGTTGATCTTTCGAACTACTCTTTTGAGGCTGTTATGTGTAAGGTGTCCCTGCTGAATGGCGAATTCCTCGTCATCGGCTCCTTTTATAGACCACCTGCGTCTAGTGACGAGTCAATCCAACTATTAACAAATGCCTTGTCATCCATTTCTTTCGACTATCTTGTGCTGGGAGGGGATTTCAATTTTCCGGATATGCAATGGGATGAAGGATTGCCGAGCACCTCAAATTCATCCGTGCCGTATAAATCCTTTATCAATTTTATTTCTAGTTTTGCGCTGCACCAGCACGTGTCGGTTCCTACGCGCTTGGACCCTCGAAGAGATAGCACGCTCGATTTGATTTTCAGCAATGAAAGTTCTATTATTTCTTCTGTCTCAGCTATTCCTGGCATTAGCGATCACATGGCGGTAATCGGACAAATAAAATGCGCAAAGAAAGCAGTAGCTCGTATGCCCCCAAGGAAAATTTTCTTATACGATCAAGGTAACTACGCGACTATGGCTGACGAACTTTTCACTTTTTTTCCTTTGTTTAAAGACCTTAGTGCTGATGTGGATGTTGACACACTCTGGAATATGTTTAAGACAAAGCTGGAATCCCTTACTGACACTTATGTTCCATCAAAAGTTATAACCTCCAGAAGACGCAACGACAAGCCATGGATTAACAAAGAGCTACGTGACATCATCAAGAAAAAACGGCGAGTGTTTGTAAAGTACCGACAGAATAGCAATGCTGGTAATCTGGCCCGCCTGAGGGAGCTTACAGCATTTTTCAAGGAAAAGATGTCCTATTTTAAAACTATGTTTCACAACTCCCTTGACGAAAAGTTAAAGCGAAACCCGAAAATATTCTGGAAATATGTTAAGGCCTCAAAGAGAGACGTCACAGGCATTCCACCCATCAAAGAATCCGGACGACTAGTAGATAAGGACAGTGAGAAGGCGATGCTCTTCAACAGTTATTTTGAGTCTGTATTTACGTTGCCTACTGCGGATGCCATCCCTTCATTTTCCTTTACTTTAGGAGAGAGTATGCCTGATATTGAAATAAGCCAAGATGGAATCCTCAAACTGGTAAATAATCTTAAAGAAAACAAGGCTACCGGACCAGATGGGCTATCTTGTCGCGTCCTTAAGGAATGCTCTGGAATCTTGTCATGTTTTTTGTATGTTTTATTTGAAAGCTCACTGTCCTCTGGCTGTCTGCCCAGCGAATGGAAGAGAGCACATGTTGTTCCAGCACACAAAAGCGGACCAAAAAATAGAGTAGACAACTATAGGCCAATTTCCCTACTCTGTGTGTGCTCGAAAATACTAGAACACATAATTTACAGTAACCTATTCAAACATCTTGGTATAAACAACTTCCTTAATCCTAATCAGCATGGATTCAGAAGTGGTCTTTCCTGCGACACTCAGCTAGTTGAATTTTACCATGACATAGCTTATTCCTTTGATAAAGGAACGCAGGTGGACTGTGTCTTTTTAGACTTCCAAAAAGCATTCGACGTGGTCCCCCACAAATTATTATTGCAAAAAGTAAAGTCTCTTAACCTTCCTGATTGTCTTTTTAACTGGATTACAGACTATCTAAAAAATAGAAAACAGGCAGTTCTGGTCAACGGGAAAACATCAACTTACGTAGACGTAACGTCGGGCGTCCCCCAGGGGTCTGTTCTGGGGCCTCTTCTATTTTTAATATTTATAAATGATATTTCTGTTGGAATTGGATCAAGCATTCGTCTCTACGCAGATGACTGCGTCATGTATAGTGGTATTAGGACTGAATCGGACTGCCTGGCTTTGCAAGAGGACATTAATAGAATTTCACTGTGGTGCGAAAAGTGGGGAATGAAGCTCAGTATTCATAAATGCTCCCAAATGACGTTCACTAGGAAGCGCCAGCCAGTATCTTTTGCGTACTCGATCGGCGGCGCCAAACTGAAGAAGGAGGAAGTAGTAAAGTATCTAGGAGTTCAATTTTCTCATAATTTGTCATGGAGCGCACACATCGACTTCGTCACGGCCAAAGCCAACCGCATGTTAAACTTTTTGAAACGCAATTTCAGGGACTGTCCCCAAACAGCGAAAGCAACTCTTTTTAAGACTAACGTTAGGCCGATACTGGAGTACGCCAGTGTTCTGTGGGATCCCAAAGAGAGTTACTTGGGGAAAAAAATAGAGCAAGTACAGAGCAGGGCTGCGAGATTTGTTACAAGAAACTACAATTATAGAGAAAGTGCTACCGCTCTTAAAAGGCAATTAGAGTGGGAGCCGCTTTCCTCCAGAAGAAGACGTCTTCGCTTGAAGTTTCTTCACGCAATTTACCATGATCAAACCGGGATTAATAAAGTAAAGTTTATTCAACCCCCCAACTTCGTATCTAGGAGATTAGATCACTCAGAAAAAATTAGGGAAACGACAGCCCGAACCGACGTTCTGAAATATTCATTTTTTCCGAACACTATTAAAGAGTGGAATGCCCTGCCAAATGACACCGTTTCTATCTTGTCAAGTTCACTTTTCTTTGACAGACTGTCACGTGACAGCTGGCCTGACTAACATGACTAGGAAAATGTTTTGATCCTTGCGATGCGAATTTCGAGTGATTACGGGGCGTGATACTGCTGTATGTTTAGTTGTTCCTACTTTGATTATGTTATTACTCTTTGAACGTAGTTGATAAATCTACATCTGTGTGTTTCTTCTTCACTCTTGTGTCACGCGGCAAGCGAGAGTTATTTATTTTTGCTATTAGCGCATATTTTCCTCAGCTGATGTTTTTATCTGGCACGTACCTGGAATGCGAGTAACCGATGTTTCTTTTATCATATTTTGGGCTTGCTTTTGTTTGAGTGTGTTTTCCTGCGTGTTTGCGTTTTTCTTGTTTTTTTGGTACATATGCAAGAGTTTATTTCCACCTTCAAAACTATGTACCCCCCCCCCCCTGCAATAATGCCTTCGGGCGCTGCGGGGTAACCCGAAATAAATAAATAAATAAATAAGGGACGCTTGATGTGCGTGAACTGTGGTATGTACAAACTCAAGTTTTGAGCTGCATGTAACGCCTACGTTGGCAGTGGCTTTTTCTGCCCATTGTAGAAAACGGGTTACACATACTGCAGTGGCATAATGTTGTTTTTTCAGCTTTGAAGTTATTAGGATTTTTTATAACTGTTTAAGGGGGAGTCGCGAAAAATCGCGAAAAAGTTCATTTTTCAAAAACCCGTTATTTGGGTGCCCCATACATCTGAGCACCTCTGTGCAAAATCTCACGGCGTAATTCAATCTCAAAATATAAAAAACGCGATCATTTCCACGCGAGAAACGCACCAAGAAACAGCCCGAAAGAGAAAACGAACGTCAAAACTCGCGCGCTTCGCGTTCCACCATCGCGCGGCCGATTGCCGCCATCTTGAACTCGTTAGAAAGCTGCTTTCTTTGTCTACGTTTCGGCACCATCTAAAATGGCGTCGGCCCTAGGGAAGCGGAGATACCGCGGTTTTCCCGGGGAAGATACCGCGGTCCTGATTGGTTACCGAGCGCGGGCCGCGGAGAGGACTGTTCCTATTGGTCGGAGCACCCGGAGCAAGCGCCTTCTTTCCCTCCTTTTCTCCCGCGCATGGCGTGGGTCGTCTGCTACTGCGCCAGCCGCGGCCGCGTTGTTGCGTTTTGACTTCTGTCAACAAGCACGTTTTTCGGCGTTCGCCTGCTTGGTTTAGCTTTGCGTCTTTCCGGAGCCATCGCGATTGTTTGCGATGCGTAGCGACCCTCGTCTGAAGGGGTCTACGCAGCGTGCGTACGGAAAGCGGAAACGACGCGCGTGGAACAAGAGCTCGACCGCATCGACAGTCACGTTGCCCGCGGCGGTCTCCCAGGAAGTTTTGCTACCAGCGGCTGCGTCGTTTTCGCCAGCTCCCGGGCCCGACACTGGAGTGGACAGCACCGTCGGCGGTAGTACGCTACGAGTCGACACGCATTTTTTTTCGCCGGACGAAAGCGCAGAGCGCGCGGCGCGGGTGGACAAGCGCAAGCAAGAGTTGGCAGCAAAGTCCGCGACAAAACGGAAGTTTGACCTTCTCAACGTCACCCGCGAAAATGAAGAGGTTGATTCCGGTACTCAGTTCATCATCGTGGACCTGAAGGTGCTGAACACGTTTTTCGCGTCCACGAAATGTGGGCAGTGCGGATCGGCCGCGCCGGCGCTGAAGAAATCCAAGGGGCAACAGTATGGCCTGGCTGTGAAGTTGGAGTTGACGTGTCCTGCGTGCGACTTCAGGGAGGAGCATTTCTCGTCGCCCAGAACTGAAGGAGAGGCAAGAATTACGCCGTTTGAAGTGAACATGAGAGCCGTGAAAGGCATCCAGTCTATCGGCAAGGGGTCAACAGCCCTCACTGACTTTTGTGCAGCCTTGAACATCTCGCATAGAGGCCTCCATCACAAGACTTTTCAACGCCATCTGCCAACAGTGATGCAAGCCTGTGAGCTGGCAGCAGCCGCCTGTGAAGCAGAGAGTGTGGCAGTTGTGAGGGAGCTCTATGCGGACTTCCTCAACCCGGCCAACAACATCGACGTGATGTATGACGGCACCTGGAAGAAGCGGGGTCGCACATCCCACATCGGAGTTGGCTGCATTGTGGAGGTCTACACTGGACTTGTGATCGACCACGTCGTTTTGTGCAACCTCTGCCTGGTCTGTTCTCTTGGCCCAAAGCCTGAGGATGAAGGGTACAGTGCATGGTTTTCAGAGCACAAGCCAGAGTGCAAGAAGAACATTGACTGTAACTCTGGGCGAATGGAGGTGGAGGCAGCGTTGATAATGTTTAGGAGGTCCTTCGAGAAGCACGGCCTACGCTACACAACGGTCCTTTCTGATGGAGACAGCAGGACCTATCATGCCTTGACAGAGGATGCAGTGTACGGGTTCGTGGAGATTGAGAGAAGGACTGCCTCAATCACGTCCACAAGCGCATGGGGTCGGCTTTGCGCACACTTGTCGACAAGAAGAAGGCCCAAGGCGAAGCACTGGGCGGCAAGGGAAGGCTGACTCAAGACAGGATCAAGAGGATAACCAATTACTATGGTTATGCCCTGCGCAGTCACAGCCACGACGTTCCGGCAATGCAGAGGGCAGTGCAGGCCACCCTTCGACACATGTCATCCACAGATGAGTCTCCTGATCACAGCTTCTGTCCCGAGGGTGCAAACTCATGGTGCTCCTACAACAGAGCTCTGGCCAACAGAGAGCAGCCACGTGGCCACAAGAACGCCCTCCCGGACTTCGTTCGAGAAGCACTGGAACCGGTGTTCGCCAGGCTCGGTGACAAAGACTTGCTTGAACGGTGCAGCGACGGCAAAACTCAGAACCCAAGTGAAAGTCTGCACGCCGTCATCTGGGCGCAGACTTCAAAAAACACCCACGCATCACTGTTCAGTGTACAGAGGGCTGTTGCCGAAGCTGTGAGCGTCTTCAATCAGGGTCAGAAGAAGACCAACGAGAGTGTGGTGGCAAGCCTGGGCTACACCGCTGGCAGCGCTCTCATCAGGAGGAGCATCGAAAAGGATGACAGGAGACTCCACAAGGCCAACAAGGTGTTCTTGGACAGCGACAGCATGAAGAAGCAGCTCTCCACAAGGCACAGGGCAGACACAGCGCAAGACTACAGTCCCGGGCTTCTTTGAGGACCAGCCAGCCTCACCTGAGCCAGCGTTTTTGACGCCACCCCCCAAAAAGCCCTCCTCAGGGCTAAAAATCCTTTGCTTATCGGGCTGCTTCTTGGGCACGTGTCTCCCCCTTGTCCACAGTTCAAACTAGACAGATTCTGTCTGTCTGAGGTCAAAACACCCAGACTTATGCATGTTCAAACTTCAAAGTCGATTTTCTCAGCTTCATTTTTTTCACCATATGCTCCGGCCTTACGGGTTTTTTTATAAACTTCTACTCAGCCGATTCTTATGAACTTGGTATTATTCTCTTTAGGAATAACTAAACTGCAAGCTAAAGCTATTTTTATTATGTTATTTTTGTTATGATAACACTAATATTCCATAATTGGGCATTGTTACAGCCTTCATTTTATGGCCTCCAATTAGTCTTGTGTTTTTTCTGCAGATTATTTGGTCTTAAAAATAAAAATAGCTTTAGCTTGCATGGCATATCTTTGGGAACCAACTGACACCAATTTTAAAAAATATTTTGATCGGAAAGTGTTTTAAAACCCCGTAAGAAATGGGCTAATTAGTATTTTAATTATGTCTGTAACTTTTTACCAAAGACAGATATCGGAAATCTGATTGCATTTCTGAAATCAGCAGAACAAACCACATAACCATGCCAAATATCAAGGAGATAGGCCAATAAATAAAAAAAAAAGTTTAAGAAGCCATTTCCTTCCTTAATCACAGTAAAACTGTATTTGTTGCATTTCTCGCTTAAGTAATTTTGCGTAGACTGAATATTGGGGACCAAGATATATACCTGAACAAACTAAGAAGCTGTTATGCCATATCGCTCACTGATGAAATTAGAATATGTACAAGCTCATTTGAGACAAGAATAATATGTTCTAGCTTTTATTGCATGTCAAAGAGAGATATACTGTAGTATTGTTCCACCACATGCAAGCATGGTATAAAGGAAGGCTACAATTTCATCCTTCTTAGATATAGTGCGGGAATGTAAAGGGCATGCAGCTGTTGAGTATTTGTAACAGCCTGATGCTCGATTTGTTCCACATGCTGGCATAGGAGCATTATGTCACTATTTTGGAGGTTTTGCACCTGCTCTGTCTCGTAAGGGGTTCTTTCATTTAATTTCAGAAACCATATGCATGTTCCATTTATTAGTAGAGCACTTTGAAAAAAGTAATATGTTATTCTGAAGCCAGCAAGGGCAGCCAATGGGACCATGCATGGACTACGGGGAGCTATGAACACCTGCTCGATCCCATCAATGAACACCAGCTCTGTCCGAAGTGATACTACTATTGTTGTCTTTGCCTAATCATAGCGAGGCATAATTGACGATGTAAGAGCGATACGTGCACCCAGACCCCCTCACAGGCAGTTGAATGCTGCATAAATAAGCTGACACAGCATTCAACTCTTTTTGACCGTATTTTGGTGTGCAATTTTATCCTCCATCACCAAGTATGTTCAGCAATGTTTAGACATCAGCAAGGATGGCCAGCACCGCTTCTTGCAAAGCTGCTGTTCACAAATGTAATTTAAGAGGCTTTTGCAGTGCACCATGTAGTTAGGGTGACCAGATATTCTGCTTTAGCTGGGGCAGTTCTGTTTTAGCAGTTTATTTCTGCCATCCTATCATTTTGTTTCAATGTAGCCTCATGTCAAGTTTCTGAGGAAATTTTCATAATTACGAATTCAGTACTAAGCAAGTGGAAGAAAATAAATTATTTGTGGTCACCGTATACTAAGAATGAGAGGACGGCGGCTTGGGTGAGTTCGTTGTTCATGCTTGGGTGAAACGGTGCACAAGATTTACACACAGAAGACAGGCACACAAAAAACACACATACACTACAATGACTAAGAATTCTGGTTTGTATTTCTTTTTCTGATAATTTTCTTTCAGTTAAACGAAACATTAGAGAAAATTATACGGTGAGAATTTAAGTGTAAAAGCTGATGAAGAATAAAAAATAATAAAATTAATAAGAAATACTATGCTTAAAATAAACAAACTAAAAATGAAACTGTCGTTCCTTTCATCTTGTCACAAGATGGTTTATTTATTTCTGTGATAACGCTAGTGAGGGTGTGCTGACACAGGCTTCTTCTAACCTAGCTATCTTCTCAGCCTTAATAATTTCCCTTGATGGCTGGTTCCCACTCCTGCTGATGACAGTGCAGTTGGTCATGTCCGCCGAGCAACCGCAGTCTCTGCAATGGATCCCCAGGTGTCTGGAAATGACCTTGTGGATGGTGTATCGATGTTCACGCAATCTGTCATTGAGACATCAGCTGGTTTGCCCTATATACTGCTTTCCACGTGACAGGGGAATTGAATACAGCACTCCTTCTGTAAATGGAACAAATCGGTTCTGGTGTTTTTCGTAGTTTGAGGAAAGAAGTTTGAGGAAGAAGAATTCATCTTTCTGCATAAACTGGAAAGCTTGTACGGAGCAGAGAACACCACATCGATGGTTACGCGGTTGCCAATCTTCTTTAGACTGTGAGGGATATTGTGGATGTATGGCACTACGACAGGCCTTTGAGTTTTGTTGCGTGCCTTGCGTTGAGTTACTTCCCCCTTCTTCGATGGTCTTGAGGAGTCTCTCCACAGCAGAGGTTAATAAGGGAATTGGGTATCCCGCTGCTTGCAGCCTTTCGACTTGTGCCTCAAAGCTTATTTTTATCGAATGCAGGCATGACTTAGAAAGAAATTGTGCAATACACTGGTTCACCATGTTCCTTGTAGCAAGGTTCTTTAGGGTTAAATATAGACAAGATACACATGCCCTTCATTTTTCTTAAAACATGTATTTACAAAAGAGATCAAGAGTTCATATACTGGTACTAAAAGAAAAATCAGCAGAACCCATCCTTTGGGAATGATTATCTACGTTAATGCGAATAGCATCAAACGGTGCGGAGTTATGCGCGTTCGTCAGGTGGCCGGCACACTCTAGATACGCCAGCCCACTCTTGAGGCGATTCTAAATTTGTTGACACTTTCACAGCCGTGCGCACGATCTCCGCAGCCCAGCACGTGCGTTTGTGTCACTTAAAAAGGCGAGCAAAGCACGCGCCATACGCACAAACACTCAAAATGGTACCGACCAGACTTTCTGGCGTCTCAGCTAGTCTCAACCAACGGTACTCTAAACGGTTGTTTATATCTTTACCATAGGACGCGCTTTACAGCGCTGTCACAGCTACCGGTGCGCGCGCGTTCCATGCACGAGGGCTCATTCCGCTCTCGTGAGGCTGAGCGCGGCCGCTACATCACCCTCTCCCGAGCGCGGGAGAGGGTGAGCTAGCGGCCGTGCTCACTCGTGCATGGAACGCGCGCGCACCGAGTAGTTGACAGCGCTGCAAAGCGCGTCCTATGGTAAAGATATAAACAACCCTTTAGAGTGCGTTGAATGACTGCCTTCATAGCTCTGTGGTTGAGCGCGTCTGCCTGCTGATCAAAGGGTCAACGGTTCGAATCCCAGCCGGCGCCGGTCTTTTTTATTTATTTATCGACCCGCGGCGTAAGAGGTTAGATAGCCAGATAGATAGATAGATAGATAGATAGATAGATAGATAGATAGATAGATAGATAGATACATAGACGAAAAGTGCGTGAAGTATCCAAAGAATGCTATTCGTATTAAAAAAGAAAACTTGGTTAAAGAAATGAAAGAGAGAGGAACGCAACATTTATCATGTTTTGGAACAACCATGCGCAACAGTGGGTCTTGTGTCTGGAGCTGTCGTTGTCTGGCCACGGTTGTGGCTGGCAGTCAGGAGTGGGAGCGGTTGGCTTACGTCGATGACCCAAGAGTCACCGTACCATGTGTTCTCGCAGTAGGAAACCGGGCAGCATAGATTTCTATGCGCTGCCCTCGCTTGGACAAGGCTGCTGGTCAGACAGCAGGAGCGAGCAGCCGATTGCTCTGGCCGATGGTGTCTTTCGGACCCCGCACGTTCTCCCAGCCAGTCCTTCGCATGCTCTCCGTGCATGCACTCCCCATCTTTTCTCTTCTTCGTCGTCTTCCCTTGTCCCTCCGAGCCGATACATGGGTTGACCCACCCTTCTTCTTTTGCACACTAAGTCACATCATCACACTCCTCTGTCCTAACTTAAAATGTGCCGATTGGCACGGGAGGAGTGGTTTCTTCCGTCTTGGCTCTTAGGACCAACGAATGTGATTTGATGACAAAAGTAGCCGGTAATGTTTTGTTTACCAGAAAGATACACGAAACATTTTTTTTTGCAAACCCTTGGCTAGCTGGATTCTGACTGTGTCTCGCAACTGTCGTCTTCTGGCTTTTATACTGTCAGGAGCAGCGCCCCCGCTTGCGCTCCCCATTGGTCAGTTTGGGACCAGAGTGCGGGAGAGACGTGAGGGAGCGTCGGCGAGGTTCACCAAGGTGGAGACCCATCGGGCCCATAAGCCTTTATTTATGAACAACAAAGACAGTGCAGTGGCAAGCTTCCATGGTAAGTTTCTGCCATGGCCTCTGGTGATGGCCATGGTCACCGCCTTGTTGTCAGTGAGGAACAGCGTGTTCTGGGGGTGACCAGGGCCGCGATGCAAAGGGCCTTCGCCTCCCGCTCATAGATGTCGCTGGCAGGTGCGGTGATGATTGCCAAGTTGCCATACGATGTGGCCAGTCCGATGCCCGTGCTACTTGCATCGGATGCCACTATGTCGGTGGGGGTTGGATGCGCCAGGGCACGCGGTATGGCATTGCCATCCAGAACTTCTGCAGCATGTCGATCCAGTTGCCACAAGTCAAAAAAGGGGGTGAGAACGTGATAGTGACATCTGTACACCAAAAAGTAAAACACAAGGTAGCCTACATATCTCTCGACTGTCTTCTGTGGAAGGGGGGGGGGGTCTTCAACTGCTCGAGGATTCTGGTGAGGTCTCTTCCCTTTGGTCCGGTGTGCTCGATAATCTCTTCTTGGGATTCCAAGAGGAACCCAAAAAACTTGAAGGGGCCCTGCAAGGACCTTTTTACTGGTTTTTAATTTGCACCGATCCTGAGCGCACTGAACGTAGTAACTTAATGAGTGAACAAAAGGTAAGGGCGCAAACGAGCTGGTGGTGGTTGTGTTTGTCCGTCCCTTATTGTCCCAGTCTCGGGTTTTTTTTCGAAATGTTTTAACTTAATGAAACTTTTCTTTTCTCGAATTTCGCTTTATTTTAAAAGATGTAGGCAAATAAAATTACAAAAACAAGCAAAAAATAACCTCCTTCATGACGTCCCTGGTCGCTTGAGTGGCCGTAACTAGAGGCGAGCGCTCACAGCTCAAGGGGGCGCCACTAAAGCATGTTCCGGCTAGGCTGTATGAAGCGGGCAGCCAGGGTGGTTCGCATTGCATTTGTTGCGCGATTAAACACTAATTCGGCATGACACTTCATTGGCCACAACCGACAGCAAACACGGGGTAAAGATCAGTTCAGAACGGGAGCCACTTCGCGCTGCCATACCACCAAAAGGCCAAATCGCAAGCCAGCTCGCCGAAAGCTGCTCGCCGAAAGCTTTGGGAACGCTCGGAACCGGTCGGATCCTCCAGTCCATACGAACGCAACGCCGCCGCGTACACCCGGGATCTTTCTACACTCGTCGCCTGTTGGTGCCTGATCCCACTACACCTTTCTAGTATGCGCCGCCTTTTCCACCGCTTGGTGGCGGGTATGTTGACGGGTCATTTCTTGTTTCCATACTTTCTAAACTGCATTGTTTGTTTTTTATAATCTAAAATACTGAACGAAAATTACTTCTATAAATAATTAAATTGGTTTGCGCCACTTATATATTGTATTTCGACAAAAAAGAAGCTTTTAGCGACTCTGACCAGTAGTAAGCCTAGGACCTAAGACGTCTCATATCGCGCGCTTTCGGCACCGCGGGTCGCCCCCGTAGGTGGAGGAGGTTTCTGCGTCGTCCGGTTAAAATATGATGCACTGATATTTAGTTACTCTCTCCGTGCCCGCTGGCTTGCCCGAACCCCGAGGGACATGGAAACCGCAAAAAAGGTAGACACTTAAATATGATTGCAGGGCCCCTTTAATGGAACACTGCAGCTCCTGTTGGGTATCCTTGGGGTGGATTTTCATGCCACATAGCTCGAGTCGGTCCACAAAGAGTTTGGTTCGTTCACGGAGGAACTTAGGATCCGGGTGTGTAAGGAGAAAATTGTCGAGATGGCTCCAAGCCTATAGGCCGCCTTGAGCTTGGAGTTGTCGCGCAATGGTTGTCGCCGACTGCTGCACAACGAAGGGCCCGAGTCTAAGCTGAAAGGGCAGTAGCTCAAAGTGGTAATACTAGTTGTCGAGCCGGAAGGCCGTCAATTGGCGCGTCTTGGCGTCGAGGTAAAATAGTAATACGCCTCGGCTAGGTCAATATTTGTGAAGAACGCTTGCTTCAGGAGTGTGTTCTCCAAAATGGCTACAGGCAACGGCTTGATGCTTAACTTGGGAGCCTTCATATGAGGCATCAATGCGGAAGCATTTAAAATAAAGCGGGACTCCCTGTCGTTCTTCGGGGCGAGTTGAATAGGGCTCGAAAAGTTGTCGTGTTTGGTTTCGGAGATAACCCCGCGCGAAGCATGGAGAAAACCGCAGCTCGTAGCTGGGGTACTTGCGCCGCCGGCGGGGGTTTGTTATTCACTACAGAGTTCTTTTAGCATGCGAAGTTGAGAGCGGCAGGGTTTCATGCCGGAAAGTAGCCGAATGTGACACTCACTTTCTCCGAGTCGACTTGGGGTGCATTCGTAGCGTCCCAAACGGGAGGGTAAGGAGTTCCGCTGGCTCTTGCAGGCTGGCGGCGTGTGTCCTGCTCGTCGTGGACTGTGCATCTGTTTCCTGCGTTTGGTTGTCTTGGCCGGAGTGTCCGCGCTGGCCCTCTTGAGAGGCAACGGGGCGCTGGTGGGCCTCGAAATATCGGAGGATCTGTTCGGCTGCGATGCAGTGCGTGCCATCTTCAGCTTCGTCGGGGGCTTGGGGTTCATGCTGGGACGGGGCTGGAGCTCGGGCTGTGGAACCAGGCCGGTGGTCAACATTGCCTGTTGTAGCAGGTCTTGGATAGGTAAGAGATTTTGCACCAACACCAGTGTAGGCTGGCCCTGTACTAACCCTCACAACGGGCTAGGGTTCGTTAGTAACAGCGTGAGTGACTGTGCCATTGGCTTTCTCGCTACCTACAAGCCCCCATGGGGATATGGGGGCTTGTAGGTAGCGAGAAAGCCAATGGCATTTTTGTGGCCGACTGGGGTGACTTGGTAATAATAACAATTATAATAATAGTTTATTCACAGATCCGCATCACGGTACAGAAAAACCGTCTCACAAAAGCACTTGCGTGCTTGTGTGTGAGAACGGGCAGTCCACTGAAACAATAGTTTTACGCGGGTACTCGGTTTTTACAATCCTACAAACATTTTCTTCAAGCATCTATTCAATGTTGAAGCACAAAGGAAAAAGCAAACACAAAGCATTCGTTACAATTTAGACATCACGTCTACAGTACTAAGGAAATAGGATGTTCCAAATACTCACAAACAACAAAAGAGCAGTCATGATACCCAGGAACGACAAAAGCGAGCATAAGGTATCGCAAAAGAAAAATACACAATGGCAATAAAAAGAATAACAAATAAAAAACACGTTTGGTCAAGGTATTTGGTGGAAATCTACAAGTAATTGTAATATCATACTCAGGGAATTGGAGAATGCACGCATGAAGATTCCATTTCCATGTTAATTTTGTACTATGCAATAATATGCAGTAGAAAAAAATGATGAGTTCATGAGAACGACTTGTTAACCTTCACTTTCCTGCCTACACCATTTCCTCATTTCCTTTTTTACAGATTTTAAAGAGCGGAGAGTGAGTAAATTTTCAGGAAGTTGGTTGAAATGTGGGCACATAAAATTTTCGGAGCCTAGTTCCATAGTTAGTATATATTTTTGGTATCTGAAACTTTTCCGTTTTTCTCAGTTGCCTTTGTTTGATGGTATTTATTTTGAACTCGGATGTGGAAGTAATGATTCGTTAGAATGACAAATTTGCGCAGCTTATTTACTGTTAATAGGTCAAGTTCTGACAGCTGATTTTCAAACACCATATTTTCCAGTTTGGTTCCATACTGCGATGTTCTGCACCATCCTTTTCATTAACTTATTCTTTGTTTTTTGATTTTTGGTTTTGAAGTTGGAGCAGGATGCATAGATAGTAATTCCATACCTTAGTTTTGACTCTGCTAACATTTGATAAATTAATCGTCTTAGCCTAATATCCGCGGCGTTTCGCAATCTGTATAAATAGGATGATATTGTTCGTAAGTGATTTATTAGATGCTGTACATGGGAATTCCAGGACAGATGCTCGTCAAAATACAGGCCTAGATATTTTGCCTGTGTGGTATATGAAAGTGGCGTACAACTGCACTGGGTGCACTGACTT
>JAZHYW010047922.1:0-23943 GCA_037355805.1 Ixodes ricinus | reverse complement strand
TACGTATTGTTGGACAGCGCAAATAGAATGTCGTGATAAGACAAAACTTTTTGCATCAATATTACAAAATATACAGCAGTAAGTGCGGCATCGACAAGGCACATCTGTTACTGCGATAAGATGCAGTTTATAGACCAGAGCAGCCTGAAGAAGAATCCTACATGAGCGGCTTGCGCACGACATGTCGATGCCTAGCCTGCCTGAAAAAAGCAAGATGGGCAAGAAGGATGGTCCCAAACAAAAGTCAAGTACACGACTGGGTATAGACTGAATAGAAATGCCGTAAAAACAAACAATATAGCCCAAAATAGTCAAGACTATAAACAATGATTTTTAAGCCTTATATTAAGTTTCTCACACTCATACAATACACGTTGCAATCTCTGTTTCAACCGTCAGATGCACCACATTTTGTGTACATATGTTACTTGTGAATCCCTAAAAAGTTTGGAAGGAGTGTCTACAAACTACCTTCCCTTAGAATGCAAGTACAAACACACAAAGATATTTATTTGAAGCCAAGATATGGATCATACAGTAAAGAAACTAAAAATAGAAGCAGAACAGTCAGAGCATCATAGGTGTTTCTAAACCAAACCCCAATATCTCAGGTCCTTACCAATATTCCACCTGTCTTTTTCTTGTGAAGAATATTATGTCACCCATTCATGTTCACGCTTATTTTATCAGGGCAGTTCCTTTCTCGTGGGGTAGTAACGACTGGAAGGTGTCATTGTTTGAAGCAGGAACTGCGGACTTCTATTTACAAACTTGGGTGTCAATGTTGGATTCTCATAATGGGCATCAGCAGCATTTGCAGATTGCCTTACGTCCGAGCAGGAGCCAGGTCTGGGTTGAATGTTGACTAATGGTCTTCGAATAGGGACCGAAAGAGTTTGTTCTAATGCCAGTGAGGCCAAGCAAACTGTGCGACACAATGCGTAATAGAAACTCCCGAAGTTTGTAGAAGCTTGAATCTTTTCTCCTTCCTCTCCTTCCGGCTAGCCAAAAGAAAAACAATTTTTGTTTTCGGGAACTGATTAAAAGTTCTGAAAAATAACTAGCCGAACCTCAAACAAAGTTCGCCGCATTCTTAGAAATAGCCCAAAATATCCACATAGCCAACCACAAAATTTTGACGCCAACTAGAAAAAAAGTAGCCCAATCTGGCAACACGGCCGCGGAGCTGGTTTTGTAGGCTGTGGTCACGTGTCAGCAGTGCAGGTTGCCAGGCTGTCCCTCCGGGAGACCGGACAGGTCTAGCGGGGAAGGTGCCAGGCAGTCGGCTTGCGGTTGGGGCGTTGTCCCATCTTGTTGATGTGCTGTAGTTGACGCTTGAGTAGGGCTGGGTGGATCAGGGAGGTAACAAGGAGTACCTGAAGAAGAATCCGCCGTAAGCGGCTTTGGTACGACATGGATGCCGAGCCCTGCCCTCGAAAGTGCCGTGGCGGAGCTGAAGTTTTGTACTGTCACGTGTCAGCAGTGCAGGTTGCCAGGCTGTCCCTCCGAGACCGCATGATCCAGCAAGGAAGGCGCCAGGCAGTCGGCTTGTTGCTGGCGTTGTCCCATCTTGTTGGATGTATGGCAGTCGACGCCGAGTAGGCTGTGTGGATCAGAGAGAGGCAAATAAGGAGTACTGAAGAAGAACGGATGAAAGCCGTTTGCGCAATGATATGTTTGATGCTTGTTCACCTGTAAAAAGGTGGAGCGATTTTGTGCTGTGGGTTACGTGTCAGCAGTGAGACAGGCGTCCCTCCGAGACTGACAGATCCAGTAGCAAAGGTACAGCAATGGGCTTGGTGTCAGGCGTTGTCCTATCTTGTTGATGTATGGAGGTCAGACGCTGGAGTAGGGGTTGTGGACTGAGAGGCAGCCGCCATGGAGTACCTGAAGAAGAATCCGCCGTGAAAGCGCTTGCGCACGACATGTCGATGCCGAGCCCCACCTCGAAAGTGCCAGTGAGCGGCTGTAGGCCGTGGTCACGTCAGCAGAAAGTGCAGGTTGCCAGGCTGTCCCTCCGAGACCGACATCCAGCAAGAAGGTGCCAGGCAGTCGGCTTGCTGTTGGGGCGTTGTCCTATCTTTGCTGGATGAAAAGGCTGTCGACCTTGAGAAGGGCCGGGTGGATCAGGAGAGGCACGCAGCACGGAGAAGAACCGACGAGTTGCCGAGGTACGATATTTCGACTCTGGAGCTCCCACCAGGCGCCGCGGAGCTGGTTTTGTAGGCTGTGGCCGCCGTAGTCAGCAGTGGCTGCCATGTCCTGCGACTGGATAGCAGTAAAAGCGGTACAGCGCCGCGTCGGTTTGCGGTACTGGCAGACGTCCTGATTCTGGCGATGCCGCTGGCAGTCGACGCTATAGGTGGATCAGAGAGGCAACAAGGAGTACCTGAAGAAGAATCCGACGTGAGCCGCTCTTCTGGTGCTACCTACGAGGTTGCGATGCTCTTATCTACCTCGAAAGTGCCAGCGGAGCTGATTTCCGTAGGCTGTGGTCACGTGTCAATAGTGCGTTTTCGTTGCGCTGTCCCTCCGAGACCGGACAGATCCAGCAAGGAAGGTGCCAGCAGTCGGCTTGCGGTTGGGGCGGTGCCGTCCCATCTTTGTTGGATGGTGGTTGCAGTCGTACGCTTGAGCAGGGCCGGGTGGGACGCAGAGAGGCATCGCGGAAGTACCTGAAGAAGAATCCGAGGTGAGTCGCTATGCACGGATATGCCGATGCTGGAGCCCCACCTCGAAAAGCGCGGAGCTGGTTTTGTAGGCTGGGTCACGTGTCAGGCAGGTGCATCTGCTTAGGTTGTCCTCCGGAGACCGGATAGATCCAGCAAGGAAGGTGCCAGGCAGTCGGCTTGCGGGTTGGGGCGTTGTCCCATCTTTGTTGGATGGTGGTTGGCAGTCGACGCTTCTTTCGAGTAGGAAGGGTGTGGATCAGAGAGGCAACAAGGAGTACCTGAAGAAGAATGTGACGTGAGCCGCTTGCGCACGACATGTCGATGCCGAGCCCCACCTCGAAAGTGCCGCATTGACGGTAGTGGCCAGGTCACGTGTCAGCAGTGCAGGTTGCCAGGCTGTCCTCCGAGACCGGCATCGACAGATCCAGCAAGGAAGGTGCCAGGCAGTCGGCTTGCGGTTGGGGGCGTTGTCCCCATCTTTTTGTTGATGGTGGTTGGCAGAACGACGTCGGTGAGTAGGGTACCGGGTGTGGATCAGGGAGGCAACAAGGAGTACCTGAAGAAGAATCCTCCAGAGGCCGTTGCGCACGATATGGCTGATGCCGAGCCCTACCCTCGAAAGTGCCGCGAGCTGGTTTTGTAGGCTGTGGTCACGTGTCATGTGTGTTGCCAGGCTGTCCCTCTTGAGACCGGACAGATCCAGCAAGAAGTGCCCAGGAAATGGCTGCTGTTGGGGCGTTGTCCCATCTTTGTTGATGGTGGTTGGCAGTCGACGCTTGGAGTAGGGAAGGGTGTGGATCAGAGAGGCAACGAGGAGTACCTGAAGAAGAATCGGACGTGAGCTGCTGCGCACGACAGGTTGATGCCGAGCCCCACCTCGCAGGCGTGCCGCGGAGCCGATTTTGTAGGCTTCGGTCACGTCAGCAGTGCAGGTTGCCAGGCTGTCCTCCTGAGACTGGACAGATCCAGCAAGCGCAGTTGTTTTCAGGCCGTTTGGCTTGCGGTTGGGGCGTTGTCCCATCTTTGCTGGATGGTGTCGGCAGTCAACGCTTGAGTAGGCCGGGTGTGGATCAGAGGGGCAACAAGGAGTACCTGAAGAATCCGACGAGTCGCTTGCGCACGACATGTCGATGCCCAGCTCCCACTCGAAAGTGCCATGGTTTCGCTGGCAGGCTGTAGTCACGTGTCAGCAGGTTGCCAGGCTGTCCTCCGAGACCGGACAGATCCAGCAAGGAAGGTGCCAGGCATGGCTTGCTGTTGGGGCGTTGCCCCATCTTTGTTGGATGGTGGTTGGCCGACGCTTGAGAGGGCTGGCAGTGGATCAGAGAGGCAACAAGGAGTACCTGAAGAAGAATCCGACGTGAGTCGCTTGCGCACGAGGCGTCGATGCCGAGCCCCACCGGTGCTGCGAGGCTGGTTTTGTAGGCTGTGGTCACGTGTCAGCAGTGCAAGTTACCAGGCTGTCCTCCGAGACCGGGACAGATCCAGCAAGGAAGGTGCCAGGCAGTCGGCTTTCGGTGGTTGTGCGCTGTCCCATCTTTTTTTTGTTGTGGCAGGGAGCGACCGTCGACCCTTGAGTAGGGCCGGGTGTGATCAGAGAGGCAAACAAGGAGTACTCGAAGAAGAACCACGGAAGCCGCTTGCGTACGACATGTCGATGCCGAGCCCCACTCGAAAGTGCCAAGGAGCTGCTTGCAGGTTGTGGCCTTCGCAAGTCAGCAGTGCAAAGTTGCCAGGCTGTCCTCCGAGACCGACAGATTCAGCAAGGAAGGAGCCAGGCAGTCGGTTGCGGTTGGGGCGTTGTCCCCATCTCTTTGTTGGATACGCTGGCAGTCGAGGCTGAGTAGGGAAGGGTGTGGATCAGAGGAGCAACAGCGAGTACCTGAAGAAGAATCCGACGTGAGCCGCTTGCGCACGACATGTCGATGCCGAGCCCCACCGAAAGTGCCGCGGAGCTGATTTCCGTAGGCTGTGGTCACGTCAGCAGCGCAGGTTGCCAGGCTGTCCTCCGAGACCGGACAGATCCAGCAAGGAAGGTGCCAGGCAGTCGGCTTGCGGTTAGCGTTGTCCTATCTTGGCTGGATGGTGGCTGCGGTCGACGCTTGAGCGGTGTCCGGTGTGGATCAGAGAGGCAACGAGGAAGTACCTGAAGAAGAATCCGACGTGAGCCGCCTGCGCACGACATGTACGATGCTGAGCCCCACTCGAAAGCGGAGCTGATTTTGTAGGCTGTGGTCACGTGCAACAGCAGGCTGCCTGTACGTTCCCTCCAGGTCCCGCACAGATCCAGCAAGGAAGGTGCCAGGCAGTCGGCTTGCGGTTGGGGCGTTGTCCCATCTTTGTTGGATGGTGGTTGGCAGTCGACGCTTGAGTAGGCTGTGGACCAGAGAGGCAACCAAGAAGTACCTGAAGAAGAATCGCTTGCGCACGACATGTCGATGCTGGAGCCCCACCTCGAAAGTGCCGCGGAGCTGGTTTTGCAGGTTGTGGTCACGCTCAGCAGTGCAAGATACCAGGCTTCGTCCTCTCCGAGACCGACAGATCCGCGCGAAGGTGCCAGGCAGTCGGCTTGGTGGTTGGGGCGCAAAGGTCCCATCTTTGCTGGATGGTGGTTGGCCGTCGACCTTGAGCAGGGCCGGTGGATCAGAGGCAACAAGGAGTACCTGAAGAAGAATCCGGACGTGAGTGCCGCTTGCGCACGACATGCTGATGCCGAGCCCCACCTCGAAAGTGCCGCGGAGCTGGTTTTGTAGGCTGTACTACGCGTCAGCAGCGCACTTGGCCAGGCTGTCCTCTCGAGACCGGACAGATCCAGCAAGGAAGCTGTGCCAGGCAGTCGGCTTGGTGGTTGTGTTGTCCCATCTTTTTTGCTGGATGGTGCTGGCAGTCGGCTTGAGAGTAGGGAAGGTGTGACCAGGAGGCAACAAGGAGTACCTGAAGAAAGGTCGCGACAGGCCGCTTGCGCACGACATGTCGATGCCGAGCCCCACCTCGGTGCCGCCGCGGAGCTGATTTTGTAGGCTGTACGTGTCAGCAGTGTGAGGGTTGCCAGGCTGTCCTCCGAGACCGGACAGATCCAGCAAAGGAAGGTGCCAGTGTCGGGTTTATGGTTGGGGCGTTGTCCCATCTTGCTGGATGCAGGTTGGCAGTCGACGCTGAGAGGGGCCGGTGGATCAGAGGCAAATAAGGAGTACCTGAAGAAGAATCCTCCGTGAGCCGCTTGCGCACGACATGTCGATGCCGAGCCCCACCTCGAAAGTGCCGCGGAGCTGGTTTTGTAGGCTGTGGTCACGTGTCAGCAGTGCAGGTTGCCAGGCTGTCCCTCTGAGACCGGACAGATCCAGCAAGGAAGGTGTCAGGCAGTCGGCTTGCTGTTGGGGCGTTGTCCCATCTTTGTTGGATGGTGGTTGGCAGTCGACGCTTGAGTAGGGAAGGGTGTAGATCAGAGAGGCAACGAGGAGTGCCTGAAGAAGAATCGGACGTGAGCCGCTTGCGCACGACATGTCGATGCCGAGGCCCCACCTCGTATGTGCAGTGGAGCTGATTTTGTAGGCTGTGGTCACGTGTCAGTAGGCAGGTTGCCAGGCTGTCCCTGCGAGACCGGACAGATCCAGCAAGGAAGGTGCCAGGCCGTCGGCTTGCGGTTGGGGCGTTGTCCCATCTTTGTTGGATGGTGTTTGGCAGTCAACGCTTGAGTAGGGCCGGGTGTGGATCAGAGAGGCAACAAGGAGTACCTGAAGAAGAATCCGACGTGAGTCGCTTGCGCACGACATGTCGATGCCCAGCCCCACCTCGAAAGTGCCGCGGAGCTGGTTTTGCAGGCTGTGGTCACGTGTCAGCAGTGCAGGTTGCCAGGCTGTCCCTCCGAGACCGGACAGATCCAGCAAGGAAGGTGCCAGGCAGTCGGCTTGCTGTTGGGGCGTTGTCCCATCTTTGTTGGATGGTGGTTGGCAGTCGACGCTTGAGTAGGGCCGGGTGTGGATCAGAGAGGCAACAAGGAGTACCTGAAGAAGAATCCGACGTGAGTCGCTTGCGCACGACATGTCGATGCCGAGCCCCACCTCGAAAGTGCCGCGGAGCTGGTTTTGTAGGCTGTGGTCACGTGTCAGCAGTGCAGTTGCCAGGCTGTCCCTCCGAGACCGGACAGATCCAGCAAGGAAGGTGCCAGGCAGTCGGCTTGCGGTTGGGGCGTTGTCCCATCTTTGTTGGATGGTGGTTGGCCGTCGACGCTTGAGTAGGGCCGGGTGTGGATCAGAGAGGCAACAAGGAGTACCTGAAGAAGAATCCGACGTGAGCCGCTTGCAGCACGACATGTCGATGCCGAGCCCCACCTCGAAAGTGCCGCGGAGCTGGTTTTGTAGGCTGTGGTCACGTGTCAGCAGTGCAGGTTGCCAGGCTGTCCCTCCGAGACCGGACAGATCCAGCAAGGAAGGAGCCAGGCAGTCGGCTTGCGGTTGGGGCGTTGTCCCATCTTTGTTGGATGGTGGTTGGCAGTCGACGCTTGAGTAGGGCAGGGTGTGGATCAGAGAGGCAACAAGGAGTACCTGAAGAAGAATCCGACGTGAGCCGCTTGCGCACGACATGTCGATGCCGAGCCCCACCTCGAAAGTGCCGCGGAGCTGATTTTGTAGGCTGTGGTCACGTGTCAGCAGCGCAGGTTGCCAGGCTGTCCCTCCGAGACCGGACAGATCCAGCAAGGAAGGTGCCAGGCAGTCGGCTTGCGGTTGGGGCGTTGTCCCATCTTTGTTGGATGGTGGTTGGCAGTCGACGCTTGAGTAGGCCCGGGTGTGGATCAGAGAGGCAACGAGGAGTACCTGAAGAAGAATCCGACGTGAGCCGCCTGCGCACGACATGTCGATGCCGAGCCCCACCTCGAAAGTGCCGCGGAGCTGGTTTTGTAGGCTGTGGTCATGTGTCAGCAGTGCAAGTTGCCAGGCTGTCCCTCCGAGACCGGACAGATCCAGCAAGGAAGGTGCCAGGCAGTCGGCTTGCGGTTGGGGCGTTGTCCCATCTTTGTTGGATGGTGGTTGGCAGTCGACGCTTGAGTAGGCCCGGGTGTGGATCAGAGAGGCAACGAGGAGTACCTGAAGAAGAATCCGACGTGAGCCGCTTGCGCACGACATGTCGATGCCGAGCCCCACCTCGAAAGTGCCGCGGAGCTGGTTTTGTAGGCTGTGGTCATGTGTCAGCAGTGCAAGTTGCCAGGCTGTCCCTCCGAGACCGGACAGATCCAGCAAGGAAGGTGCCAGGCAGTCGGCTTGCGGTTGGGGCGTTGTCCCATCTTTGTTGGATGGTGGTTGGCAGTCGACGCTTGAGTAGGCCCGGGTGTGGATCAGAGAGGCAACGAGGAGTACCTGAAGAAGAATCCGACGTGAGCCGCTTGCGCACGACATGTCGATGCCGAGCCCCACCTCGAAAGTGCCGCGGAGCTGGTTTTGTAGGCTGTGGTCATGTGTCAGCAGTGCAAGTTGCCAGGCTGTCCCTCCGAGACCGGACAGATCCAGCAAGGAAGGTGCCAGGCAGTCGGCTAGTGCCGCGGAGCTGGTTTTGTAGGCTGTGGTCACGTGTCAGCAGTGCAGGTTGCCAGGCTGTCCCTCCGAGACCGGACAGATCCAGCAAGGAAGGTGCCAGGCAGTCGGCTTGCGGCTGGGGCGTTGTCCCATCTTTGTTGGATGGTGGTTGGCAGTCGACGCTTGAGTAGGGCCGGGTGTGGATCAGAGAGGCAACAAGGAGTACCTGAAGAAGAATCCGACGTGAGCCGCTTGCGCATGACATCTGTCCGAGACCGGACAGATCCAGCAAGGAAGGTGCCAGGCAGTCGGCTTGCGGTTGGGGCGTTGTCCCATCTTTGTTGGATGGTGGTTGGCAGTCGACGCTTGAGTGATGGTGGTTGGCAGTCACGTTGTCCCATCTTTGTTGGATGGTGGTTGGCAGTCGACGCTGGATGGTGGTTGGCAGTCGACGCTTTGTTGGATCAGAGAGGCAACCAAGGAGTACCTAAAGAAGAATCCGACGTGAGCCGCTTGCGCACGACATGTCGATGCCGAGCCCCACCTCGAAAGTGCCGCGGAGCTGGTTTTGTAGGCTGTGGTCACGTGTCAGCAGTGCAAGTTGCCAGGCTGTCCCTCCGAGACCTGACAGATCCAGCAAGGAAGGTGCCAGGCAGTCGGCTTGCGGTTGGGGCGTTGTCCCATCTTTGTTGGATGGTGGTTGGCAATCGACGTTTGAGTAGGGCCGGGTGTGGATCAGAGAGGCAACAAGGAGTACCTGAAGAAGAATCCGACATGAGCGACTTGCAGCACGACATGTCGATGCCATGTCGATCACTGTAAGTAGAAAACATTAGTTATTTCTTATGTTATGCATTTTAAACATGACAGGATTGTTTTATAGATTCTCCTGATCAGTGAAAACCATGCAGAAAAAAATTACTGCAATTAAAACTACTTTTTGTTTATGAAACCCCGCCATACTAGAAGAAAGACAGCTTAGTTTTTTCGTTAGGAAAAATGTTGTATAGCGCCAACTCATGTTTACAAACAAACCGGAGCGCCCGGAGCGCCCCTAGCGGACGCCACCGGCGCCGCGCATGCGCGATGGGGGTGTGGGCAAGAAGATCGCCGTCGCCCATAAACACACCATTGAAATGCGATGTTGTCGGCGTCAGTGTGAGTCCCCCTGCCCTTTTTCGCGTTCAAATTGTTGGTTCTACGTCTTCCTGGCGATGTCTGACTATCTTGAGCGGCGTCAGCGAAAATTACCGAGGCTCGTTACACCGCACAACTTCGCGTGAATAATGTGACATGTGGCGATTCATTCCGCGTGGACGCCGCAGAATGTACGCTAAAGCCTAAAGGCCGGTTCAGACACTTGCGTTTGAGTGCGTTTGACTGCGTTGCGGCGAGAACCGAAAGCGAGTCACCGGCACATCTGTGCTTCGTATGAAGCGTGGAATCCAATTCAAGGAATCTTCTTGGCACGCGATATAAGAAGCAGGGATGTCCTGGTGTCTCGCTGCCGCAACGCAGTCAAACGCAGTCAAACGCAACTGTGTGAACCGGGCTCGGTTCGCATGATGAGATTTCGCTCGGAATTTTCAGTCGCGACGCCGCTCGGGCTGCAAAAGAGTGAACCTTAGCTATGGTGTACCATACCGTAGCTGAGATGGTCGACGTCGATACTAAAAATCGCAAGCAGAATCGGACCAACTGAATTAGGCATAACAAGTCGGTGAGGGCCACTGGTAACAATGATCAACATCTCCTTGTATCTACTATTTTCATCGAGCCTGCTTACCAACTTTCAAATTTAAGTCTTTTGAGGCCTGCACTTACTTCTTATCGCAAGTGCCGGACCAACATTTGGTCTACGGACTGGCGTCGTCTCAGAGAGCAGACGACAAGCAGAAACGTTTGAAAGAGCAGACGACAGTTCGAACAATCAGGCGGCCGTTTGAACTTGAAGACGCACTGAACGTAGTCCGCAGGTGGTCCGCACAACTTTGTGGTTTTCTGGCATTCATGTTGGAACAAAACAAATAAATCTGATGACCACAAGTATCCGTGAATTCAACCCAAAGTGCTTCCCGCCCAAGCAATCGTTGTCCGACGGCGTCTGCTTTTCCCTTTTCACGGCACATATCCAAATTCCCGGACGAACCGAGCACGTGAAAACTGACCTTCAAACCTTTCTCGACACTTTTGGTACGGCCCCAGTCACGGCGTTTTGACGAGAAGGCAGGTTTTTGTCTGGTTCTTTTCAAAACAACGCAGGAATACACGTCTGGCATGGGGACTTCTGCCCACAGCCGCAGACCGGAAGTGCGACCAACGCGCCACCACCGCGCCGTGACGTCGGAGAGATGAGTTCGTGTATTGGCTTTTTCTTTCTTTTTATTTTTTGCGATTTCATTTTCTTGCAATACGACATTACGTTCTAATTTTTTGTTTCTTTGTTTTACGTTCTAATTTGATAGCAAAATGATGTGACGCAACTGACGAACGAAGTCAGAGCTAGGAATAAAGCTCAAAGCATCGACTTGTTCTGAAGACCACTGCTCTTTGCTTGTTCATTCCGATATAAATCTTTCTTGCGTGGTGATTTTTTTTATTTAAATGCAGAACATAGGCACATAGTTGAAAGCATCTAATAATAAACAAACGGTAAAAAAAACATTTTGTGGATTATTTTGCGGGAAAGGCTTGATCTAAATCATCATAGCAAAACTGATCTAATTTGAATCACGATATAAGTCATCGTGATTCAAATCGGCCCAAGCCCCTAGCTCTGTCCCCTATTGCACCTCCGAAAAGTCAATTCCGCTTCAGTCGCCTGGACGGCTTCGCAAAGCGATTATACGCGGTTACACAGAGCGTAGATTTTAGAGAGCGTGCACTTCAAGCCACTCAGAACGCTTGCAATCTGATTGCGGCGCCTCAAAACGTCCAAAAAGAGAGGATATTACTTTATTTATTTTTATTCAAAGACAAAACCATATTTCTGCAAAAACTGGTAGTGCGTGCGCATGCGTGTGTTATCGCGAGGCGAGGAGGTTAGGCGGAAAGCGGGAGAGCAAGGCGGCAAGCCACGATAAGCCAACTTCTCCTGCCCTGTATTGCAAATATGGCGCCCATAAATCACGTGACCTCGATTGAACAGTTGGAACGACTCTAAATCAGGGCACTCTAGGTGGGCGTATAGGACTAGCGCTGTCACCTATCGAAGCAAGAAGTAACTATTAGTCGAACTTAAATATATTTCCGTTTATACACACAGCTAATGTGCTCCGACTGCCTCGATCAATCTTTAAAAATACATTGAGATAGTTTACATATAAGACTCGTTAGTTTCTCGAAAACCTGTGTTCCTCCTATACATATATCAGTGACATCTGTGGCCGCAAACTTTACTAGAGCTTGAAAACGTCAGAACATCGAATCCAGATAATACATCCCAGGACATGGTATTCATTGCTAAGAGTGAAAAAGCCAGAAGGCAAAGTTTCGTTATAAAAAATGTCTAGAGCAAATGCTTCACCTGATATCTCGCTTTGCAACTATATTACAAATAGTGCAAAACGTACGCAGCCCACAGCTACGTACACTTACATTTGTTACAGTACGTGAGTCGAAAAGTGACTCACTCTATCCCCGTTCCCTCTGTACCACCTGCTCTAGCTCATAGACGCACGGGCGCTCGAAAAACAACTCGACTGTACTGGCACCGCAACAGTGTACGTAGCAGCTGTTACGTCACAATAACCTACTTGACATTCTTTGCTACGCTTAATTCAGTCGTCAGTTGGAGGGCTCAACCGATCGCAAGCTCACGGCGACCAAGGGTACAACCACCACATTCTTACAATTTCGTGATCTTCCACCGACACCTTGTTGAAAGGACTGTAGTCTTGTACCCTACAGCTGTTTCCTGAAGCAGTGGAAGAACAGATCATCTTAATACCGACATCACCATGCTGGTCCTTAGTGCCTGCTGTTTCCTGTCGGCTCTGTCCTGGGGTCTAAGCTGCGGCCCCAGCCGGTAAGTTCGTCGAGATTACTCTTGTTATCTTTAAACGACTGCTTTTATTTAATCCGACATCAAGTGCAGATGATTATAGCTCGGCCGTAGATACTCCTGCGTTTAAATATAAAGTGAGATCGGCGGATGCTTTGTGGTGTTTATTTCTTTTGCAAATATTCGTGTATTTCGGTAATATGTTTCGTACGGAAGCTTAAACGGTGAATATCAGCGACACAATCTCATGAGAAACGGAAAGTTCAAGTCTGATGGAGGGTTCCGGAAAAAGACAGTCCTAGCTAGAGCAACGTTCTTAGGAAATCTGTCTTTCGGTTTTGACGGATCTCGTAATTGTTTTATTCCTACGGATGTTTATCCGTGTTTTTTTTTTTAAAGAAATTTTGTGTTTTTGACATTGACGGATGTTCATCGGTGTTTCTCGGTTTTAACCCATTTTGTACTTTTGACACTTACAGATCTTCGTTGGGGTTTTTCCGTTTTAACGGATTTTGTTTTTCGCACCGACGGATGTTTTACTTTTGTTTCCCGGTTTTAAGAAATTTTGTATTTTCCAAATATCAACGGGTGTTGTTTTTTTTCGGTAAGTCTCAGTTAAAACCGTAATTATACGGGTAAAACCTGATATGAAGAGGAGGAAATAAGAAAGCGCGGGGACGCCAGAGGGCCGAGATCTCACTGGAAGGAATGGTGGGCAGACGCAAAAAAGTAGCTGCTTTAGTCACTATGCAAAGCGCAATTTCGTCTGCTTCTTTGCACGAGTTGCGGTGAAGTCACAAAGACGCCGAGCTCTGATTGGCTCTGATCGAAGGATAGTGGGTAAACCTCAAAGCAAGTTGCCTTGAGGTCCACCCCCTATCCTCCAATCTGAGCCAATCAGTGCTCGGCGTCTTACTGACGTCCCTCAACTGCTGCAAAACAAGCAGACAAACTTGCACTCCGCATTCACTGTTCAAACGCTTTTGATAAGTAGGTATAGAGACAAACGCAGCCAGCTGTGCGTCTCCTACAAGTCCTTTCAACCAGAGCACGGTGTTCTGACGTCCTCAGTTTTTTTCCCTGAATCGGCAATGTCAAAACTAGTGACGCCAACCTCCGAAACTCCGCTGGCCAGCTGTTCCGTTCACAATGCATCCTGCTTGGTGTCGCACGGTTCATCAAAGGGACGTTGAACCGAAATTTGGATTTCAAAAAACAATGCAGGAGCTGTAGGCAGGACGCTACAATCCCTACAACACTACTCGTAAGGAGATATCTCGAAGCGACGGCCGTATTTTTGGAAAAAATGGTCGAGATTGAACGAGGCCGGCGGGGTGCGTGACGTCAACATATCTCGTTTCCTCCTCTCTCCGGTTTGACCCCTCAAGGCGGCGAGGCGGAGAAGACGCGAGGCCGTTCCCTCTTCTTCTCGAAGAAACAAGACGTGAACATATCTGTCAAATGCGCCTCCTTTTTTTTTTTTGTGTAAAACACAGTCATTTGTTCGATATATCGTTGTATGAGTGATGTTTTGATGTTTGTAGCATCCCGTTGTACGCTTTTACCGCCGTGCTTTGTGGAATCCAGACTTCGGTTCAGCATCCCTTTAAACCGCCCCCTTCTCTGCTTCTTTTTTTTTTTTCGTTGCTATTCATTTATTTGGGGGGGGGGGGGAGAGATCTTTGAAACGTAGTTCATTACAATTAAAGTAACTGGATCCTGCGAAAGTAGCGCCGTTGCCTTCTCTGCCTGCTAGCCGGACACACAAAGATGTTAAGAATTTAAGATACAGGCAAAACACCACGCGAGGTGTTTGGCTCCTTGGTCTTCCTTGTCATGGCAATTGCCATTTTGGATCGGAGTGTCGAACCGAAATTTTTATCGGTTCGGTTCGGGTTCGGGTTCACGGCTTTCGGCTCAGTTCCGGTTCAGTTCCAAGAGCAAAGATAACGGTTCAAACCGGTTCGGATCGGTTGGAACCGCTTAATTGATAACATATTTTCCGCGTTATTTTGGCCGTAGGCACTATTTCGGCCATGAAACGAGTAACTATACAGTTTTGTTTTTGATCGTTAGTACTAACCTGGAATGAAGGTACTGGCGCTAGTCGAGTTTCGAAGCCTGGCGCTTTTCTAGAACCTTCCATGCTCACCCGAATCAGCCAATCAGCATTGATCACGTGACCTTTCCAGTAGATAATCGGCGTCGAGCTGCACGGTCGATTTTTTGGGCTTCACTAAATCTGGCGACCTCCCTCCTCCCCCTCCCCCTTGACGAGCCAAAGAACGTTTCAGGTTAATAAGAAATTCCGTTATTTAATTTCGACGCAACAGTAAAAAAAAGCTTGATTAGCATGCAAAACATGGTGTTTAAATGACTCATCGTCCAATTCTTTACCTCAGTCACATATATTTTACCTGAATCGAAAGGTTCTTACGAAGCGTGGTAGTACTTAAAAACGAAAAAATAAAAAATTGTAGAGCCCATCCACTACACGTGAAGAGGGAAGACCAGCGAAGCTGTTATTTTTACGACAACTTTACGACCACTATACACATCAATACGATTTACATATAATTACAATGAAGACACGTATACGACTTTGTTGTTTAATGATCTCTTTTTAATCCAGAGTGACTAAGGTGACCATTGCCTTGTGGTCACCTATGGGCAAGCTCTAAACCCAATTTTCCGGTGCACACCTCAAAGACTGTTTTTTTTTTGGTTTTTTTTTAGATTGAGCTTATGTTTTTTTTTGTTTTTTTGTTTTTTATTAGCATCGCGGAAGCGAAAGAAGGTTAGATCGGCGCGTTCTGCCTTCAGCCTCGTAACGGTGCACTCTTAGCTGAGATGAGTCGGTGACCGTAGATGATAACTAGGGATCAGGACCTCACTATCTAATAATGCCAAGGAAGGCTGACTCACGCGGGTTGCCCCTCGTTTTATTCCTACTTGCCACGACCAACCGAAACGAAAGAGCGCCGTTTAAACGGGAGTTTTTCTTAACATCCATGGAAGCCTTTTTTTCCAGATCCTAGCACATAACAGTTTCGCTGTAAAACATAAAAGACGTTTACGTCCGACCATACTCGTTTAAATAGCAACGACGTCTTGAAAACGTCGTTGCTACTTGAAAGAGGGTGGTCATCCCTCTGCGTGTTTTATGTTTTTAATATTTCGTTTTTAAGTATTCATTTTAAAAAAACGCTCTCCAATTAACTAGTGCAAGTGTGGTAGGTCCCCTAAAATGCCAGTGACCGGTACAACTTTGACTCGAACTATTAAAAGTTGAATCGTAGTTGTGCTCTTGAATTGAGGAATTAATTACACTACATAAAGTCATAAAATGGCACCTCGTCACCATATATATCCTGAAATATAGTTTACAAAATATGTTTCACATTGCATATGATGACGACGCAACTCAGCAAAAATCAATAATATTTTCAAAATGTCAGGACAGTTTCAAGAACCCCTTTCAGTCTACCTTTTAAAAAAGCACTGAGTCACAACGGTTGTTTTCCTAACATTGTTTACACTTAGCACCGTGATACAGGCGAAGAATCATGCAGAAAGGAGTGATCAAGATTGTTCACTCGAATATATACAAACTTTCGTACTCAGATCGAATATGGCTTAATATAGCGCGTACCGAAGTGAATCTTTTCTTCTAAAGGATAAACTGGGATAGCATGATTGTTTATGTTTGTTCTTGATAAGATGCCCGTCAATTAAAATCGAGAATAAGCATCGCCCTTGATAATTGAGGATTTTTTGCTAAATAGAACAAAGCAGCATTTCATGCTCCACTCGACATGGCAGCTACTTAATTGGTCGCTTTCTGGCGGTCTGCGTGTGTAATCATCATAGTTCCGCCGCGCGCCCCTGTGCACTTTGTGTTCGTCTAGCCCACGGACACATTGAATTGCTGTTCATCACATGAAAAAGGCAATAACAGACTTTTATATGCTTAAGAAGCTATATATTTGTCTGGAACACAGTTATTTAAATCAACTTGTAAATCAGGAACTTGCTTAAGGCTCTCCCAGAGGACTTATCTACGCGCCTATCGATGATATAGAAGGCGGAAGACATTTTCAGAGCATCCTTCATATACTCTGGGATGTATTTATTTATGATGTATACCTTTAGTGTGATCGGCCCTTCATTTCTCTTGTCAAATCTTGAGTTTGTAATTCCATTTTTTTATATTATCATTAAATTTGACGGTATGACGTTCATATGACCGCTTGAGAACGACACGAAAGGACGATACTCTAAAATACGCCAGCTGTTCAACAGATTTGTGGAAACGTGTTGTTTTTGCTTTTTTGTTCGCTGTTTGGCAGTGTGGAAACACCGGGTCGCGGGCTATCCCAAAAACGACTTTGTGCTCACATGATATATCTGATGGCAATACCCTACATGTGCAAAGAGAGAAAGATAATGAACGTTATTCTTCAAAAGAATCCAGTTTACGATGCCTCACTCCTAAAAGAAATACGTAGATAAGCAATGATATTCCTTCTTATACAATAAATAGCGCGAATGACCGACGAAAATTTTTTTATCATCCTGCCACAAATCACATTTTGGCATCAGCTTGCATAAACTCCAAACTTGGTTAAATACTGCCTCGGGACGGCAATGTTATGTTCGGTTTTACGTGCACGTGTTTTGGGCCCTCACTTTATAACTCTGTGACTTTATCCGTCATGCTCTCTAACATTTCATTAGGCTGCCGTATGTCATCGCAAGACTGCTACATATACTGCACACTATTGCAATTTGAACATTTACTTTTGCTTGCGTGGCGAGCATCGCATTTCATCGGAAAACTTAACTGTTTAACATGGTTGGAACGGGACGTCATCACACTCTATAATAATGCCTTTATTTCCCATTAAAGCGATGGGGGAGGCTGGGAAGAAAAAGCTGAAGAATCAGCATGACGAGCTCCCTAGCTCCTCCCCACATTATTATACAATTAAAGATCACGATTTGTTCTCGCTGAGAACATCAAACCAGGCGGTGCGAAATGCACGCTGTAGAAGGTTCGCGCTCAGTGTGAGCCATGTATTTGGAAGGCACAAGTTATTTTTGCTTGGTGCAACGTCGTGAGGAACGACGCGAGCGTCTGGCACCACGAAAAACACACTTTCTGACAAGAGTGTTTTCGCAAACAAATTAGCTTCCCGGGGCCACACTTTCTGGTCTGTGCCGAGGATGCGGGGCAGAGGAAATCTTTACAACACAGTTTTTTTTTATCTACCCCTTCCCCTCTTCCCCGTTCTTCTCTTTTCTTCTTTTTTCTTTTTTCTTTTTTTTTTTTTGTTGTTCTTCACAGAGTACTTTTTTATTTCTGAGGTGCTCGCTCCCCTGCTTGGAGGTGCTAAATCGACAATTATATTTGTGTCACTTGTGAACAGTAATCCTCCATTGCTATTAATTCACAGTCTAGACCGACACTCATGAGACTTAGAGCAGCTTCTGAGGCTCTAGAATTTGTAGTTTTATGTAACATCGGATTGATAAGCCGCATTTAGTCCTTTCAATTACACTATTCTCGAAGACCACTCTCTGTGGCAGTTCAGCAACAACGAAAGCATGTTTGATTTCATGAATAATGTGCACCTTTAAAATGGTTCGTGCGACAATTATGTACCTTTATTAAATACCGCTAAAAACCAATCCCTGGCGTTAACACCTTGCAAAAACACCCAATAGATTTTCCTTCGCGCAATGGCAGACGCGGAAATAAATAAAGGAGCAGCTTCCCTGTCCTCAACTGGCAATTAGAACAACAGGACACGTGATCTGACGCTAATTATATACCATCAGTGTCAAACCTAGCCATGCGCTGGGGTTATCAAAGACTAGAGCCTGGGCTGAGCTTCAGACAATGTTAGACTTCGGCTATTCTCATCCTTGACTGAACATGAGCCATTACCCGATGTCTGGCGATGCTTATTGTCGTGAATCCCAGCACTGGACTCGGGCCTATGACAATCTAGTACGTCACGTTGTCACGTAACTCACGGTGCGAATCCGTGATGCCATGCGACGTCACGATCTCAACAACTCTAGTGAATCTAGTGACGTTCTCAATTTAAATCGACTAGACGTAGTGAGTCACGTGCTACGGGGCTACGTGACGTTACATTACTTGACAGCATGCGGTGGCACCATGGATGTCACTTGACCACGTGACACATGATTAATCACAGTGCAAAATACAAAACCGCCATGAAAACCCACAATTTATCAAACATCGCAATTCTACTATATACGACGATTTGCATCAGTAAAGAGAAACACAGCTGCCTATTGGTTATTTCAAATATTCGTTTGCGACACTGACAAAAAAGAAAAAAATCCCGTGAACCGCTTTCAACCAGTCACCGTTATATTTTTTTTCGTTTCACTTCCGGTTCAGTTCCAAGATGGCGGCGAAGGTTTCGGTTCGGTTTAGTTCCGGTTCGGCTAAAAATAACGTCGGTTCGGTTCCGGTTTCACACCCTGATCTCGATCCGTTCAAATATGCGAAGCTTCGAACAGGTCGTTCTGAACCAGCCGCGCCCAGGTCGCTATGGAGCAACATCGTACTGAGAGCCTTCCTCGCTATTATGAGCGTCTTTGGTACTGTGCATGCAATCAACTTATCAATCATGCTTATCTCCACAAATCTCTTACAGTGATACTGCTTTTATCGCGTATTTCAAGACAGGAAAATTGTTTTCAAGGACTCCAAGCACCCACGCCGCATGCGGTGGCGGGAACGAAGATGTACGGTCGTTTCGAAGGTGTGTGCTTAAAAAAATCTTGGTATACAAGAAACTTAGGGCTAACCGTATCAAGCAAATTTAGATAGGTTCACCAAGAATGTAGAGGTAAAAACAGAAACTGCTCATTTCATCAACCGAAATGGCGAACATACATACAGGAGAGCTTGAGTGCTACACTTCCAGGATCTAGTGTATTTTATTACGATCACCACGCCTGGTTTTGTGGCTTCATTTGGTGAGGAGTGTGGAGAAAGAGTAAAAGTGAGGTGATGAATCGATGATTAAATGCTCCTCCCAATCGCGGAGGACCGCGGCAACACGATGACGGGTGAATACCGTTTCTTTGACTGACCGACTACTACCATGGTTGGTTTGGTCTATTCACAGTAAAGGCCCGTTCACACACTTGCGTTCGGAGCGACCACTATGCTTATGAACGAATGCAACCGCTCCGACTTCAACGACAACCGTGCGCGACGTGTACACACACATGGAACCGCATGCAACCAAACGAATCAACAGCCAATGAGAAACGAGCTTCAGCTCTTGCTCCTAGCCAATAGTAAGCAATCCAGCTACGCTTACAAACATGGCGGACGGTTTCCAGCCCGACGCGAAATCCTCACCGGAACAGCCGGAGGTGTCGGCTACGGCGTACAGTCACGAAGATCTGCTGTGCGCCTACAATAGCTGTGTAAAGGCTGGTTCAGACATCTGAAACGAACCCGTTATTCACGACTGCGTCCGTTGTGACCAGAGCGACCGCTCTGCGCCGCGCGTACACTCCTGCAACCACTGCCACAAGCGCAGCGGGTCGGCAGCACGGCCGCCGCTTCTCCGCCGCCGTCAGCTGTTTCAGCGGTGCCTCTAAAAGAAGGGGACGCGCTGCCACTCACTTGCGTAACAGAAAATAGACAGACCGTCTTCTATGACCTTAAACTCTATTTTTTTTTGTTCAGGATACGCTTGCAGGGTAGTGCATTAAAAAAAGAAAAAGATGCAGTACGCCGTCTTGCAGAATCACGACTTTAATACACGACTTTGCCAACAGTACAAATCTCGCCACACGCCTTTTCTACGATCATAAAAGACGATGTAATTTTAGCAGCGATACAGCAACGTAGAAATATAATTTCGTGATCAGATAGACGTTGCGAGCGTTCAGGATTGCTAACACTAATCACCTTTCTCGGGTGATGAAAACGCGTGAAAATTCGCATCCTTTATACGGTACGCACCAGTAATACCTTGAACTTGAGCACACGCATGGAATGCGCCAAAAAAGAAATCCGGGCGATGTTCGAGGACACGAATGCTAAGAAAGCACCACTGTAGTCGAAATAAACAAACACGACGGCACGGGCGTTTCTGCTGTCTTGAGAGTGCCGCCACGAGATCGCCGCACGAGTAGGTGTATCTTCCCTTCTAGTACGTGCTGGGTTATCATAGCGACACACGACGAGAATTCACAGTCAAGGATAGCGCTTTTACGGGGAACGATGAGAAGTTTCCACCACGCCGTCCACGTCGACGATCACCACCGACGCCATGTTTGCGGACTGAAGGAGCCTGGCACGACCGGCATGCAACGCGCGCGACCGAGCTCTCCTCGACCTGTGATTGGCCTGTCGCTCCCGTCGTTCCCGAACGTAAGAAAAAGTTCAGCCCGGCTCAACTCCTTGCGTTGCGAACGAACACGAACGAAACGACCGTTTGGCGCTTCGTTGCTATGGTAACTCGTCGTTCCAACCGGTTGCATTCGTTCGTAAGCGCAGTGGTCGCTCCCAACGCAACCGTGTAACGGGCCTTAAAGGGTAAGCTGGGGCTCGGCCGTGTCGCAAGCGCTCTGAGCTTCTCGCGAGGCTCCCGCGCAGTCCCACACTAAGTGAGAGCCTGCGTCTAGGCCTGGGTAGTCTGGGTTGGTTCACACGCTCCTATAATGTATCTGATGTCGTAGGCTATAGAGAACATCTTCACATCAGGGCAGTAGCGCTTTACCGGCGTAAATTACGCGACGCGAGGTGTGGGCATTTGGCACGCGCCTTTGTCACTTCAGGTTAGAGTGTAGCAGAAACAACAAGAGCCAGCTCCGTGCTTCGAACGGTACTGCCGAGCACGCGCGCTCCTGCACTGAAAGAGTACTTTAATGCAGCATAGTTCGCGCTTGTAGGTGCTGCTTTGCAAGCAGGTATTGTGAAACAGAGCTAGCCTTATGCATATGTGCAGTGCCCGGACTTTTAACGTCTCCACACGCTTGTTTATCGTCATTTAGCTGGTGTTGAAGGCCACTTTTTCGGTGTACGCTGTATTTCATCCGAGAAGTTATTGCACGCTGAGTACAAGATTTCATCTTTCACTAAATGCGATAGCACATCCGGTGCCACCAAATCGCGAGATCGTCCTTCCGTCTCGGCTCGATAGCTAAACTTTCTGGGGAATGTCTGAATCTATCTTTCCTTCCCCCTCTCCTATCCGTACAGATAGCAAACTAGACTGACGTTCAAGCAAATTTGCCTTTCCTTCGTACTACTACTACTACTACTGAATTAGAGTACAGATCATTTTCGTTTACCCAACCATACGCAGTTAAGAAATTTAAAATACGCGATAAAAACAGGGCAATACAACCTGGAACAAGTAAAAGAATGTAGAAAAGACAGAAATGAGAATGTTATAGAGTCGCGATAATAACGTACACTTCTTCCAGTAGTGGGGCGAGGGCAAAACGATGTTTTCCCGCATACCGAAAAGTACCGCTGCTCAAGATGGCGGCGACCAGCGTAGAAAATCACCAATACCACCCAATACCTAGAAGATAAGGTCTGCGCCTTCTCTCCATACGCATCAGTGTCATCACTAGTGGATCCACCCAGCTTCGCCCAGCATGCGTCAGCATCGAGGACAGCGCGTCTTGCGGCGTCTCACGACAAGCGCGACGCTAGAGCAACGAGGCGAAGCCTATTATAGACGTGCACGTCTGCCGCTACTTCAGCGTGTTTGCCGTTGGGATCCACTATCGATGACGTCACACGCAGGCCGTGATCTTCTAGGTGGTGTTGGCCGACGGACGTTTGAAGAGATGCAAGGATCCCGAATGTTATGGCATTATTTCTCCTCTGACAGAAAACAGGAGAAGGCCTAGCATTTTATTCTAATAGGATCTAATGATCCTTGAAACTCTAGCGCCTAATCCCCAAAAGAGCTGCTACAAATACAAAAAAGTACACTGAATGACACCGTTAGCGCGAACACGACAATGGCACTTCTTTTTTTTTTCGTATTTTGTTCGGATAGGGTTTTGCAAAGCATCAAACGTTACCGCTTGTGTGGTGCCTCAAAGGTGCACTTTCCGCCACCCGAGTAGTTTTGATGAGAAGCTTAAGACGCGGCCAGGCTGCCACTACATCGTACAAGGGCGTCAGTCTGCAGACTCGTCCGAGGCATGTTCCTTCCTTGTATGCGACAGGTCATATCACATCGACCGCACAAAACATGAACGCAGTCATGTTCGAAGCATATGAGGCAAACATGCTTACAACATGCTTGAGGCTAGACCGCAGATAATTCAGACATCGGGTCTGCACCAAAACGCCGTATATATTTCTGTGTGATGCATGATCAGTGTGACTGCGCTTTAGATTCTGAGAGAGAAAACCAGAGAAACGCCGTAATCGCTGGTTCTTGCTAAAAGTGTCACGCCATGTGCATGCTCCCCAGTAGCGCGTTTACGTAGTCACAACTTCCTGGTGCTATCATATAGTCACAGTCAGTCTTTCTTCGAAGACTGGCTGGTGGGGTTCAGGGTTGCTGCGTCTCTTCAAGGCCTTGTTGTCCTCGACTGGACAGAGAACACTTGAAACACTATTCCGAACGGGGGCAGACGAAAAGGGGCAGGTGTATAGGTATGGGCTGGACAATGCAATCGAACATGTTTTTGGGTGCAATTTTCTTCTTCAGGCTCTGTCTGAAGTTCATCCACCCCAATCACGGCTCTCTTGTTCACGGAGACCAAGAACGAGGAAACTCTAAACGGATACACGAAGATAGCGGCGAAGACACGAAGATAGCAGGGCAGAAAATCGGTGTCGAGAGAATACATTTTTGCGTGCTTCGTTGCCTGGCAACCGCAAGGTGTAGCAGGATGGTCAGCAAATTATATTTTTTAACCAACGTTGCTCTTAGCACGGCCACGGAAACGGTTGAGTGATGGTATGGGGGTCCTGAAAGGGAGGTGTGACAACCGCACGGGCGGAGCGGTCCCGGAAGTAATGCCTGCAACGGGCGGTATAATCGGTATGCTGGAAAAAGCGCCAACCCCACACTCCAAGTCTCAGAAGAAAAGAACATACTAAAAATCAATGGGCAGATCGAGCATTTTACATTCCACTCTGTATGTAGACGTATTGCTCAGCCGCAAATTGGAGCACGACCCAACTTTATCCTTTTTATATTTTTAGCCTACTGGGATTTATTTAGGGCACAATTTCCAAACAAAAAAATATTCCCTGGTGCATTTGCCGTTGTGGCGTTGCTGCCAACTTCACAGCTGGTACTCATGGTGAATGGAACACATGACGCACGCAGCCTGGGGACCGCCCTGAACCACTCGGAGATGCCAGTGGTTGCTACACCTTTCCTATACTAGTCCACCAGATGCACAACAAATTAAGCTATGCTTCAGAAGTTCAGAGTAACCGTGTTTCAGCCATCGGATGGATGGATGGATGCTAACGAATGCACCCTTCATAACGGGCGGTAACTTGCGCCGCCTCACCATGCTTGGCGCTTAAGATCATTGCTGCTTGACATCTGAAGCTTTATCTAAAATCGCAAAAAAAACAATCCGTCCTCCAAAATTGTTAAGCCAGTCCGCGAGAGAGTAGAGCAATACCGCATAGCTTTTCTTAACACCCTCGCCTAAATTTTACAAAATCTCAATATTGAACTGTGATTTCGCCTTCTCTGCGCCAAGA
>JAZHYW010047919.1:0-15114 GCA_037355805.1 Ixodes ricinus | reverse complement strand
TTGCTACCACGCTCGATTCGACCATTGAGGGGTGTGCATAACAAGGCCTTTGAAATACAACGGGTAAACAATTACATTTTTAAGTAATCGTTCTTTGTCAGAACTGTTAAACAATGAAACGATCTACCAGAGGATACTGTAAATATAGAAAATATTGTTCGCTTCGAGGAAACGCTGCAGAAGCGAAGCTGTTTAATTACTCTGAGTGTGTCTTGTAGTTACATTTCAAACATTTTCAGAAATCGTGTTTAAACTTGTGTGCTTGTATCCGCGTGGTTGTACTGTATACTTTTGATACATTATGAAATGTATTGGTATGCCATTTTCTTCCACTCCTAAAACCTCCCTGAAAAAAAGGGTGAACAGTATTAATAAATAAATAAATAAGAAATAAATAAAATAAATAAAAGAAGCTACGGCTGCCACAACTTTTCGACTCTATCATCAGAATCTGTTAAATATCCTCCCAAATCACACGCTCCCACATTCCCTCACACCTAGCCCGTCCACGTTACAGTACACCTCATCCTTGACTGCCGCCTCGTCATTTATTCATGCTCCCCTCGTCCCCATCTTTTCTCCAGAGAAAAATGCGTCCCTCCGAAGCTGCTGCAAACTCCGCCGCTAGAAACCTCGCCATCACCTTCAGTCATTTGTTCTACCGTCCCCCTCACTCTGCTATGGGCCTCTTCCCGTTTCCACGAATTCCTCACGTCTAAGCGAAGGGCGCCCTGCGCGAATACGAAAGCCTAAGAATCCCGATTTTCCACCATTCACGAAAATAATAAATCCATCGCAGCCATGATAGGTTTCGCCGAATGCTATTCGCCGAATGCTATTCCCCAAATCTCCCCCAATTGCTCCCCTGTCTCCTTTTAACTTCTTCCCTACCCCCCCCCCCCCCACCTCCCTATCCATCTTGGCTTTCCTAGCTCCTCTCCCTACCTCGAGGACACGTGGCCTACAAATTATGATGACACATTTTGTTGGGCTCCTACGATTTATCCCGCAGAACCCAGAGCAGCAGTTTCTCTCGTAACCAACACAACACTCGACAAAACAACCGAGTTCGCAGCAATAAGCGTACAAGGCGAAGTCAGACCGCGCTAACGAAATCGCCTCCCGCGATACTGATTAGTGATATCGTGAACCTTCCGAGGTTCGAGATTTATCAGGTTCGATTTTTTTCGAACTTCATTGCAAGGTTCAACAAACGTTCGACTAAAATTCAAATTTTTTTGCGCACGTGCAAAAAAAAAAAAAAATGAAAAAAAGAAGAAAACAAGGAAGAAGAAAAAAAAAGTTTACATAATCTGGCTGGCGAAAAAGTACAATATATGTTAGGCTGGGCATCTTGTTTTATTGTTCCGTTTAACCTTAATCAACATTTCTAAGACACTTATGGTGACGTGATTTTGATTTTATATTGTGTATATATCGGTCATAATACAATAATATAAAATAAACTACTTCATAGATTATTAACTTCAAAAATAATTTTTTGAGCTGTGGGGTAACACTGGCTAGAAGTCAAACATTGTCAAATTTTACGCGAAAACGTTGAAGGTTCGCGAAAACTGTTGAACCTCGAGGTTCACGTCGAACCTCAGAGTTCTAAAAAAAGTTCAAATCGCAGCGACCCTGTTCCCGATGCGCGCACTTGGGCGAGCCCTTGCTCAGCGATCTGCTCTGCCTCCTCCCTCCCTCTCTCTCTCTCTCCCGTGCAAAGTCACACACTTCCAAACATCACTACCACACGCACTCATCTCTTTCTTTTCTGCGTCGTTCGTATCTGCGTCAGCTGTTGATAATCCGTGGTGCACACCCAGGACACGAGTCCGTGAGAAAGCGATCAACATTCCCGGCGCCCGTGCCGCTTCCCGTTCCAATATCGCGGTCTCCGACATGAGGCTGCGAAGCCGCCGGCTGAGCACTGCCTCGCCCGAACTACGAAAGAGTTCCCGCCACCGGCGAGGGAAGGGTGATGCATGCTGGGCAAGCGGGACACCTTCGCGTCTGTCCATCAGACTGGAAACGAGCTGGTGGCAATATACGCGGTAACGGGGAGCTGACTAACTTTCTCTTCGAACTATGTCTCGTTCCGTGTCGGTTTACTTTTACACAAACTGCGTTTAAAACTACCGTAAAAAAAAAAAAAAGAGTTTTGTTGATTGCTCTTTGTTGTCCCGCAAGGCTCTGCGCAACTCGATACAAGATCTGGAACCCTGAGGACAAGGCTAATGTCTTGCTTCCGCAGATACGGCGTCTCTGTCGAGGAAAGCGTAGCGGAGGCAGAAAAACAGTAGACGAAAACTCCTTAATGACCCCAATAAAGTGAAACACGAAAATGAAAGGTAAAAACGTTACACTTCCAATTCAAGGAACTTAAGGCGAAACAAAGTTAGCGGCAAAAGTTTCCCCGCTAAAATTAGCGGGACACGACGTTATAAATAGCAGGACAGAGTTACTCTTAAAGTGGCACTAACGTCATTTTTAAAAAAGGTCGTTTTTGATCTTGTATTGTTTATAAGGTGTTCCCGCATTTGCCAAGTCCTATATTACAAAACCGCCTATTCATTTCCGGGCAATAGAAAGACATGTGGACTCTTTTATCTCGTGGACTACATTGTGTGGACCAATGAAAGCCCTACAATACGCGCAGATTCCGCATGATTTTATTATACCTCGTTTTGAAGAGAGTCTGATAGGTACACATTCGTATAAGACTCCTCTTTTTCACCGCAGGCGAAGCCATGGCTTGCAACTCGCCGACAAGCGCCCTTCGTCGACCACTTCACTCGGAAGAAAATTCTTCCCAAAAAGGGCGTGTGGCGTTCTTTGAACACTCTTTTAACGAGGAAATAAGCTACGCATGATTGTGATCTCGGGTTTGTTGGGATGCTTAGAGCGTCTAGATTGAGTTGTCACACCAAAAGGACGATCTCAGAATCGACTTCAGTGCCCCTTTAAGCTCAAAAATCTAAAAAAAAAAAAAACACAGCGCAACTCCAGACACGCTGAACATTCCGCCTCTCTCGATTTCATTCGCAGAATTAAGATGCATTCAGTTATTATTCAAATATTGTATTGAACATCGCTTTTTGTAAAAGCAAGACTTATAGTAAAAAAAAACCGACACATTAAAAAAAAGAAAAAATAAACGTCGGGCTTTTTACGAAATTTGATCTTGTTTTATTGAGAGTGAAGCGCAATAAAGTGGTTACTGAAAGGAGGGTACCAATGACATTAAATATTTCGTGACGTAACAGGTACGTGACACATAAGAAGCTTGACGAACCACCAATGACATGGATTCCGGACGGCGATGAAACAAAAAAATCAGCAGAACCCATCCTTTGGGAATGATTATCTACGTTAATGCGAATAGCATCAAACGGTGCGGAATTATGCGCGTTCGTCAGGTGGCCGGCACACTCTAGATACGCCAGCCCACTCTTGAGGCGATTCTAAATTTGTTGACACTTTCACAGCCCTGCGCACGATCTCCGCAGCCCAGCACGTGCGTTTGTGTCACTTAGGAAGGCGAGCAAAGCACGCGCCATACGCACAAACACTCAAAATGGTACCGACCAGACTTTCTGGCGTCTCAGCTAGTCTCAACCAACGGTACTCTAAACGGTTGTTTATATCTTACCATAGGACGCGCTTTACAGCGCTGTCACAGCTACTGGTGCGCGCGCGTTCCATGCACGAGGGCTCATTCCGCTCTCGTGAGGCTGAGCACGGCCGCTACATCACCCTCTCCCGAGCGCGGGAGAGGGTGAGCTAGCGGCCGTGCTCAGCCTCACGAGAGCGGAATGAGCCCTCGTGCATGGAACGCGCGCGCACCGGTAGCTGTGACAGCGCTGTAAAGCGCGTCCTATGGTAAAGATATAAACAACCGTTTAGAATGCGTTGAATGACTGCCTTCATAGCTCTGTGGTTAGCGCGTCTGCCTGCTGATCAAAGGGTCAATGGTTCGAATCCCAGCCGGCGCCGGTCTTTTTTATTTATTTATCGACCCGCGGCGTAAGAGGTTAGATAGCCAGATAGATAGATAGATACATAGACGAAAAGTGCGTGAAGTATCCAAAGAATGCTATTCGCATTAATAGGCGTGCCGGCTCATGGCCTCCGAGATTCCGAACCGCGCGCCTTCGCGCACGCGCTTCGGGATCTCGGAGGCCATGGCCGGCTATCCCTAGGCTGCGCCAGAGGCGCGGAAGCGAAGACACCGTGAGCGAGAACGAAGAAAGCTCGCGAGTCGCTTTTGTTTGTCGCCATGCCGGCGCACTGAATTTCGTATGGTTGCGCGAATTACTTTTATGGTAAAGAGAACGCCAAGTTTTTCTGTTTTTTTTTAGATTTCCGTCTGCAGCAGGTTATATCCCGCTAAGATAGGCTTGGATAGCTGTCGTGAGGAGAAGGAACATGGACGGCTCATTATGGCAGCCGAACGAGCACTGATGGATCTGCAGCACACATCTTGTCACGGGTACGACGTTTTTGCACGCTCCAGGGGGAATTTTCACACTATTCAATCTGGGTCTTGGGGCAACGCTTGGAACAGACTGCGCGCACGAACTTTACGCCCCACATGTATCAAGCCAAACCATGCATCGCGAAGCCTAGTTGTTTCCAACCACTTTCCAGCCTCGCACCCAAAATGTCGAAGTTTCCGGCGTTGCGCGATAGGCGGCGCGCACTATTTTGCAAATCGTGGATTATTCCGTTGAACGAACTTTGAGGCGAATCGGTGACCATCAAAATTTCGCTGGATCATGTTTTTAACTTTTAACATGTATCGCGCAGTAGTGATACATGACCAAACACGTGTACGACGCCCATCCAGATCAAAATGGGCAGGGGTGCTAGGTGAGCCCATAGATAAAAACGAAATGAAATGTAGCAACTGTAGCTACAAACGGCGAATATATTCGGTGATACCAAGGTACAGATACTTCATTGACGTAAAGACCGAATTTCATTGAAACATTTCCAATAAACCAACCGAAAATCGCACAAAATTCGGGACGTGCCAAACTCTTAACGTTCAATTAATAAAAGAAAGAGTATTTATTGCAGGCAAAACACAATTATGGTTTTATTAAAAATCATATTTGCGTTTGTGTGAAGTAAATACTTGCGCGTGGTTTGCCTAAAAAAACGTCCAGAATTTCGTATAATTTTCGATTGCTTTGTCACAGATGTCTTCCAGCATAAACACGCGATGTTCGCACATGTAATGACAAGGATGAAAAAACTTAAACCTTTAAGGATCTGCAATTGTTTCAAAGTGAAAGTCACATTTGTCGTCAGTTGCTTAAAGAACGTGAAGTTAGACTGCCAGAGTTCTTTGGGAACATTATTATACGCTGTAAATTAGAAATGTAGCCTTGCAGTACGACTGCCAGCCTGGGTTTTTTACAATGCATCACTTAGTAGTGATACACAAATCCACGCCGGTACAATGTTCATTCAAATCCAAACTGGCAAGGGTGGGGATTGAACCCAGGATTGAAACGAAAACAAAGACAAATTTGTTTTTATTTGTTTAGACAGCAGGAGTTTAGTTCGCCATAGTATGGCGACATTGTTAGACGCTGTAGATTAAAAATTTGGTCAGTGCCGCACGACTGCTAGCCTGAGTTTTTTTAGCATGCATTACACAGATAGCGATACACAACCGCACGCCGGTATAATGTTCACTCTCATCAAAACTGGCAAGGGTGGCAAGGGCAGCTAGTCTCAACCAACGGTACTCTAAACGGTTGTTTATATCTTTACCATAGGACGCGATTTACAGCGCTGTCACAGCTACCGGTGCGCGCGCGTTCCATGCACGAGGGCTCATTCCGCTCTCGTGAGGCTGAGCACGGCCGCTACATCACCCTCTCCCGAGCGCGGGAGAGGGTGAGCCAGCGGCCGTGCTGAGCCTCACGAGAGCGGAATGAGCCCCGTGCATGGAACGCGCGCGCAGCGGTAACTGTGACAGCGCTGTAAAGCGCGTCCTATGGTAAAGATATAAACAACCGTTTAGAGTGCGTTGAATGACTGCCTTCATAGCTCTGTGGTTAGCGCGTCTGCCTGCTGATCAAAGGGTCAACGGTTCGAATCCCAGCCGGCGCCGGTCTTTTTTATTTATTTATCGACCCGCGGCGTAAGAGGTTAGATAGCCAGATAGATAGATAGATACATAGACGAAAAGTGCGTGAAGTATCTAAAGAATGCTATTCGCATTAACACGATAATCAAGATTTTCGGGCTTCTATGGAGGATTTTAACTGAAGATGCAGATCAACAAAACTGCAAGTTTGCACAAAAAAACAACAAAAACAACTGATTTCCGGTTTAAATGCGATTGAATATTTTTGAATCTTCATATTTTATGCATAAAAATAATAGGGATCGATTATGATCCCGAAATTGAGGCAAACACGCATTAGATGAACTCCAAGCAATCCAGGTAGGCATAAATTTAATTCATGTCGGTTTGCGCGGCTCATCAAATTGTGATGTTGCCCGCCATCACATTCATGTCGATAAGCAGGTCCAGCCATTTGTTCTCCCTCTTAGCTTTTCTTTAGCTTCAGTATGTCATGGAAATTATTATCAATTTTTTAGCCGCCCCCAATGAGTGTTGCTTCACATGCACGGTAATTTTCGAATGCGTTTCTCTTTTTGTGTAACTTCGGGTCGTCTTCGCAGTCAATTTGCATGCAACAATTCTCGTTCTTAATATTATCTTACCACAGCCAAGTTTTGTCGCGCATATTCCTCAGGCTGTTAATAATGGCACTATTAAGGGTTTGGTGTCAGAGTGTTGAGTTTTTTTTTTTTTTAGGTTTGCACAACATTTAAGAAACCTTTGGAAGCTCTTATAAAATGACGTTTTTGTTATTTTCAAAATTTTTAAAATGAATTGAGTGTCCCATACATTTTACTCGTAGCACATGGAATTGAGCGGTTTAAAAATACCAAATAATCCGATTTTATTTTTATATTTTTAAAGTGAATCGCCATGCCCCAAATCTCTGCATTAGCATGCTTTGTTTTTTTGTGTATGCTTGCATATTCATTGCATCTAGAAAATAAAGAATACGCTATATCGAAACTAGAACCATATTTATAAAAAAGCCGATGAAGCACTATAAGCTGTGATTATTGAATTCAGTACTGGAAAATCTAAGGAATGTCATGAAAGAGCCAATATGAATGACAAGAAATAAATCACGACGTAAAACTTGTTAACATATGTAATAAAGCACGCCCTGCGTTTTTCCTTATGCTGTTAGTGACAGTAGTCATGTTTTTGTTGGGCGTGCTGTATCCTCATGTTTGGGGTGTTGTATCCTCCTCAAGACGCAACTTCAAAAGAGGCTTTGTAGCTACTGTAGCCTATAGGCCTCTATTTCTCGGCCAGCAGGAATTGTAGCGTCCGCGACACGTTGACTACAAATGGGGTGCCCCGCTAGCGTCCGCGAGATGGGACCATTTAATGCTGACGTGAAGTGGCGTCCTCGCGTCCCATCGTTCAAAATCCACGGGCGTAGACTATACTCTGTTTCACGTTGTGTTGTACCGCAGGAAAGGCTACAAGCGCGAGCTCCTTGCCCAAGGGCACACCTTGGCGGCACAAGCTCTCGTGTTCTAAGGGCAGCTGCCAACGCTAGGAGCTCGCGCTTCTAGCCTTCGCTGCGGTACAACATAAGGTGAAACGGAGGATAGTGACTCTCAGCGCCTGTCAGCGGCTGTCCTCGAGCACTAACAGAGCGTTTGAAAAACGTAATGCTCCCGCACAAAGGAAACGCGACCTGAAATTGTCCATTTAACAAAAAAAATAACTTGAGAGCTTACGGGTCTCCAGTTGCCCTCCAAAATGTGACAGATATGATGAAAGTCACATGCACTCTGCCCACCGTCCGCAGCTAACCAGACTCAGGTTTCGCATTACTGCGTTAACTCTTTTCAAAACAGAAAAAGGGGGGAAGGGGGCAAGGTGTTGATGCAGTTTTGCCGTGCTGTTTTGCAAGTTGGCGTTTTTAACACATCGCACTCGCCGGTCCTTAAAATTAGTATGATTTTAAAAATTCTCGCAAGTTCTTTGCTTTCAATTCTGTGTTTCAACGTGCGTTTCATTCATCTGCTTTGCCACGTGACCGCCACAAAGCACTTGCATGTATAGCTAAGAATGTCGTCAAGATGACGCGGTACAATCGAATTAAATAAATGCGCCCGATGCTGCGAGAAACTGAGGGAGAGAAGGAGATGAAAGCTGTCGATGATCTCAGAGCTCCGAGCTCTGGTTGGGAGGATAGTGGGTAGACGTGAAGGCTAGCTGCCCTTGTCTCTCCTCCCTGCCTCCCTCCATTTGGAACAAGCAGGAGCGTCGTCTGCTTTTCGCCCCGGGGTCTGGCGTTCAAACGCGGAACAACTAAAGGAAGTCGCCGCACGAGAAGCAGATGATGCTCCTGTTCGTTCTGATTGGAGGAGACAGGAAGTAGAGACAAAATCGGCTTTGCGCCTATTAACTACCCTTTCAATCAGAGCTCGTCTTTCTAATGCTTAAGTACGCTCTCATCTCCCCTCCCTCAGTTGCTCACCGCATAGTATGGTTGCGAAGAAGCTGCCAATTTCGCCTAATTGTTTAAACATTCGTTCACAAATTGAGCGTAACACTGTACGACTCAATAGCTTGAATGAATGGACCTTTCTAGAGCGCAGCTCTTCGGCGCCCGTTTACGGGTTGAGCGGCGTCGCCATCGCAGTGGCCGTCGGCGCAACCGCGTATTGCATTATGACACGTTTCCCATAATGAGGTCACACGTGACGTCACGTGTGACGTCACGAGGGTTACGAGTGACGTCACCCTCGTGACGTCAGACGTGTATACCCTCCCCCTCCCCTCCTCCTCCTCAAGAGCTGCGCTCTAATTTCGCATTGCAGAGAATTGTAAACGTCTTTCATTTTTTAGGTTATGCTGATTGAGCCATCTTTTATGTGATAAATCCTCTATCTTGCCTCGAAAACGTTAACTTGTACGACGGCTTGGGCACCAGTATAGAGAAATACCAAAGAAAACTTTCTGATTACTTCGATAACGAACAATGATACTCCATCTGCGCCTTTGCGCAGACACTATATTTTTATTGGGTTTTCTGGTGGGGGCCAGAAACGAAATACAAAATGTTCTAACTTTGCTACCTGCCATAAGGGAGCAAGCGCTGAACACAAATCAATATGACCTTCCCTCTTCAATTTGTCATTTATTTGCTTCCTTGTTTTTTCAGCTGCTTGTTCGCACCAGTATGAAAATGTAAATGATTTCGTTTATTGACCGGATCACAGCATCGAACAGCAGCCAATCGATAAATGTAGTCATCATCGCTTTGCCGCCAATAACACATAGCCATTTCCCAATAAGAACGCCGAAAAAAATAGCGTCGCAAAAAGGATCAACATAATAAACCACGCTACGCATTTATTTAAGCTGTCATTGACTCTAAGTAGATCGTGCTACGCTGATAGCGACGAAAGACGAACAGTCTAATCAAGACAAACACCTGAACTAAAACAAAGTATATAATCTAAAATTAAAATTAAGTGAAAAAAAAACCTTATCTTAGAAAAGAAAACATTATTAAGAAAAAAGCGTAGAACAGTCACGAAAAAAGGGTGGTAGAACAGTCATGAACAAAGCGATAAAAGTAGAGATAGGCGAAAGTGTGTCGGGGAGCTGTCTGGGCTCGTTTAATAAATGCGGACTTGCGTGCTCCAGCAATCCGCGTAGGGGTCCAACGAACTCCCTCCGTTTCCAAGGGTGTGAACCTGTCGGTCTAGATTTACTGTTTCACGCGTGCGCATTTTCCTCCTGCACTTATACCTGCTTATGCCACAATGTCACATGACTGTGACGTCAGACGACGTCATTGTGTCACGTGGTGTAACATGACGCCATGCTGTCACACAGCGTAATCTTGTCACGTGATGACACGGTCCTACATGACGGCTTCGTAAAATAATGCGGGTGATAAAACACGACCCGCAGTAAAAACAAATGCTATCTAATGTTTCCTGGTCACCACGTCACGCTTTCTAGATGGCGAGCGCTATTTGGACATACTGAGTCACGAGAGAAGCCTCCGACATGCAAATCAAATCCTCGTAGAGAAAAAAGATTTTAAACAAAAAACCCTGCCCGGTTATCGTTTCTGCCTGCCTAGGTGTTGATCATCTCGTACAACCCCGCGCAGCGGTCGATTTGCACGCGCGAACATGAAATGGCCGCCCAGTCTTACCGCTCTTGCATATTTCCAGGGGAGCCGTCTGGAAATATGTTTTCCCAAACTCCCTTAATGAGTCCCACGCCGCACATCGTCGCTCATTGCCGCAGAGCCTCGGTAACCGCCGGGATGATTTTTCAAGCCACATACGTCCGCACGCTTGGGCGACTAAAACGACCCTCTCTGCCGTCGCTGCACCACAAAATATATGACTGCGAATTACCCCAGTTGAAACGAGGCGTATCTTTTCCTTCCGTCAGAGGTCTTTTTTGGGAAGCCATCGACGCGTGGATGGTTTGCTCGTACGGTTCAGATAATCTGTACCATATTTGAAGATGTGCCGTGTTGATGTTGCCGCATTCCTTAGGTGTCTTTGATCTGGAAACTCCAACGCGTTCTGTCCTGGAAACGTTTGTCCGCGACATCTGTCACTGATGTTGCTAGGTGAGACTTAGAGCTGCAAATACCTTTGCGAGAAAGCAACTGGTAGTAAAGACAGAACTTGCCTTTTTTTTATCAATTGATAACACCGAATGCGAGCCTCTAGTACTTCGACTCGTTCTTAGAAGAAGAGCCTTCCCAAACGCCCGAAGAAACATTTCAAGAGCAAATAGTACATCTGAAAACCATTATGTTGCATTAGCCGAAACCGGACACCAGCCTTGCTATTTTCTAAATGAAAAGTAAGATTGATGTCATTCTTACCTTTTATTGCGAATACGATGTTGATGTGCCAGAATAATTACATCCACAAGGTACGTTCACTCCTCGAAACTCTTTACGAAAAACAAACGATCGTTGTTTTTGTTTTTGATTCTTACATGTGAGGGTTGTCATTAAAACTACTATGCTTGTGCAAAGTGCTCGCTTTATGCATTATGATAAGATTACAATTTGATGTCGAAAGATACATATTTTAAATGAAATTAACACAAACTGCTGATGTCGCGTTCGCGCTAAAATTGGCGCGTAGTGTATACCTTTCCCAGGTATGAAAGACGTGTAAAAGCCAATGTCAAGGATTGCTGAATCGGACCTAATTATTTTTTATCTGCCAGTAAGAATGTTACGTTTAACATCTCAATTATGGACGCTTTCATTGCAAGCCACTGCGTGTTGCTCACCGATTGTTAAGCCAAAGTCAGTAGTGCTTCCACATCATGCAAAGGTCACGGTGTTTGGCGCAGACATGATGAAAGAAATTAACTTAGCACAAGCCTCGAGCCTGTTCGAAGTACGTTTTTGTCACAGATATGCCTGCTTTGTACACGTCTGAAAACAATTTTTGTACGACCAATGTCACAGTATCATCATGGGAGGAAGAAACAAGCCTCAAGAAGTGTTCGTAGACTGCCTTTTTTGCATTATTTGTTAACAGTGCGACCGCGGTTCCAAGGTTGCCAATGTGCAACTCCATGAATATATGAACAAACAATTATTACTCTCTATACGAGGCGCGGGGTGAAACAACTTCTTCCATGTTAAGAGCAACGACTTTGATAGGTTGTGCAATGAATGCGGACGAATCTTCGCATCACGGGTGAACACAGTTTTATCGTTCACATTTTATCAGCGTCGAAACTACTAGAAGTGACTGTCCAACGTCCTGAAGCGAGTGCAGGTTCGGGTGGTTGCGGTATTGAAGCGCTTGCAACCAGGAGCCCCGATACAGGCTTTCTGACCTGATAGCCTGTCATGGTCAGACTGGGGAGTTTCAAACGTGTCTACATTTACACTCCGAAAGCTCTGTAATGACGGCTTCTAAAATGACGAATTTGAGGTCCGCGGGGAGGACGAAACTCATTTGTTAAGCAAGACCCTTATACGTCCGAAGCACAGGTAATTCAACTGCCCTTTTCCCGGCACCGTCTATCGCAGTATTTCATAAACGTACAAACTATAAAACAGACGGAACAATATTTTGTTTTGCGAATATTTGTAGATAACTATTGGAGGTGTATTCAGCTCTATACGTGGACACTATCTAAATTCCTATGAATTGGCGCAAAGAGCTGAGCTCAGACATAGTTTACCGAACCATTAAACCAACGATGGATACAGCAACACCTTTGCCGCGCCAAACGAGCCTACTGCAGGTCCTCGTCTTCCTCGAGTTTTCCCTAAACGTAAGGTTCCCGCAGGGGCTGCGACTGCAAACCGTTTGTACGTCGTCTCTTGGAACGCGGTAACCCGGAATGTTAACCATCGTCTTCGTATCCTCTATCGTACACTTGGAACAGTGAACAGAAAACTGGTGTGCTGTTGAACCCGGTTCGAATAGTAACGTAGGAGCGGGGATGGCGAACGTTTCTGTAGAAGTCAACAGTGCACGCTGCCTGATGCCTTTAATATCTGTGACTGTTGCGAGAACTGCTACAAGGTGTATGATTATAATTCGAACAAATAAAAGAGACGTAAAACGTACATTAATGCGGTTTGTGCAAGTGAGTTATGCGTCCAGGAGGACATAATTCTCACAATACGACGGATAATAAGACGAAATTTCACTTAACTTTACGATTAGTGAAAAATACCATTTAATTTCAGTCAGACACTTGAAGAGCGTAATTTATAATCACTAAATTAGTCAAATTTCGAAAGACTCGAATCACGTGGGACGCCCGGATGTGTGCTGAAGTTACCCCTCGTGCAACGGGCCAAAAACACTGGCCGTGTGAAAAGGTGAATGATAAGGCTATCAGGCGCGTTTATTTACCGCTAAGCCTGACACCACGTGCATCAAGTCGTACTATCATAAGATTCAATAAATAAAAAAATAACCAATTAAGAAATTTTCGTTAATCATCCCGATTCGTTGTGAGAATTAGCCCACTAAGTTTGGTCCCCCTGACCATAGTAGACCAACCAAACTCTCTGACGTCACGCCAATGCGCTGACGCCGTTGTAGGCACTGGGCATGCGCAGAAGCTTTATCTCGTACGAATCTGGTTTCTGCGCACGCGCATTGCCCACACCTTGTGTGAGCAAACGCGGGCTTGTGTTTGTGTATAACTCATCCGCACAAACCATATATTCCTTTACCTTTCACGCCTTTTTTTTTCTTTTATAAATATAAGTTGGATTTAGAAATCGAACACCCTGTATACTCTCTTTCACTTTGAGTCTGACCATATCCGACGCTACAATCAGATGGAGCAAATCAAGCGGCGCCAAAAGTGGGTCGTCACGGAGCTCGTTTTCTTTGTGGATTTGCTACACTGATCTCCACTATATGGGGCTGTATGGCACAATTTTATATTGAAAACATTTTCCTTTAAAAAATATTTAAACCTTTTAAAACAACCTTGTTTTAAAACAACAACTTTTGAAACATTGTGGAAATGGAAATCTGAAAAGGAATCTTTTTCCAGCATTGAACTATAAAACCATAGTATGATGATACTTTCTGAAGCCAGAAATTAACAACCTTGCAGCTTTCTTTTTGGCACCTTTAAATATGAAACAAACCAATAAACTTACATGAAAACAAGGAACATTTAACCGAAAGAAAGCAATGATATGTATGCATTACAAACATATTAAAACATGCAACACTGCAATTATTTCACCATTCTAAAAATAAAAGAACTGAAAGTATGTACAACACAAAAAGGGATATGATTTACACCACGCCAGATACTGGGCCATAGAAGCAGTTTGAGCAATCAAAAAATGTATGAGGGGATACCCAAAAGTAACTGGAATGAATTTCAGGAGGGCGGGGCGTTCGTAGTACCAGCATCCGCCTCTAGCAGCGCTAAGCGGCACCCTTCCTGAGTCAGTTTACCCACCGGCGTCGTCTGCTAAGGATCTAGCGCCATGCTGTTAATATTTTCCCCAAGCACTTCAAAATCATTCCTCGTTTTTGCAATGTCTGACTTGAAGGACCTTCCGCGTTCGCAAAGCTATTTCCTTTCGAGACTTTTCATACGGGCGAAGAGAAAGAAGTGACACGGGGCGAGGTCCTAAGAATAGAGTAAATGGAGAATCGGCGTCATGCAATTTTTGCTCAAGAATTGTTGCACTGACAGGGCAGAGCGTGCTGGGGCATTGTTGTGATGGAACTATCATTCCCCTTTCCCTTACATTAGGGCGTTTCTCCCTTACAGAGTTTCGCAAGCGTCGCAAAATTCCTAGGTAAAACACCCGATTAACAGTTTCAACAAGAGGAACAAACTCGAAGTGAACAATGCCCAAATTTTTCCATATTTTCATCAGTTGAGGAGGTTGAGAGTCACCCTGAACAAGGTTGGTTGGCGATCAATAGTAATTCCCCGTCCGTAAAGTTAGAAATCCACTCGTAGACTTACGATTTCTCATTAGAATCTTCTTTGTAAACTCTCTGAAGCATTACAAGAGTTTCTGGTACCATTTGCCCTAAAAGAAAACAAAATTTCACGGCCGCATGCGGTTCCTTCATATCGGACATTCTAAAAAGAAAAAAAGACAAATTATTTTTAACCGTTTGGGAAAAAAAGTTAGAGCAGACAATACCGGTCAGCAAACTCACTCGGAAAGGGTGCCGCTAAGCGCTGCTAGCTGCGGAAGCTGGTACTACAAACGGTCCGCCCTTCAGAAATTCCTTTTAGTTAGTTTTGAGGCCACCCTCGTATGATTTACTGTGTCAAAAGCTTTCAACATATGCCCTGTTTAAAAAAAGAAGATGGCAATCGGTCAATTAGGTTCAATATACCTTATGTGAAATCGCTTGGTGGCCTGACAACATTAAGAGCATCGCCATTTTAATTTTGGTAAGCGTCGTCACTACCGAAGTGCGCTAGAGGCATCGAAGCAGCTGCGCCATCGCACACTGCCCGTACGGGCAGTGTGT
>JAZHYW010047917.1:0-19443 GCA_037355805.1 Ixodes ricinus | reverse complement strand
TTCTGTGGCTGCCGTTCAGTTACGTTTATTTTTATATAGCTCCCAGTTTTGGTCAACTGTGCGGTTTTCAAATTTATGCAAGAAAACCTCTTCATACAAAAGTGCTAATTCGCTGTTTATTGCATTGTAGTAAGCCCGGCCATAGATCTTAATGGGTTTACGAATAGGTTCCTTTTTACTGGCAGGATGATTTGAGCAAACAGGACTTTGTGATCAGATAACTATGGAAGGGTAGTAATTGGATGAAACAAGTCGGGTTGTGTAGTGAAGATTGTTGGGAAGTGACGATGCAGCAACAGAGTAATGGCTGACAGCGACGTGATGGCACGAGCAAGGCCGGCACCGCTCGCACGTGTCGGTGTTTCGTTCTATGTCTGTTTTCTTCTTTCTTTATTCAAGGCCTTCCTTTTCCGGCAATAAACCTCAGTTGTCATCATGCTGCCACACGGGTCGGTCGTGTCCACTTTATAGCAGTGGCGACGAGGAAGAAGAATGAACCCACAAACTGCTGGTGCTTCGTCGAATGCCGATAGTACGCAGGCAGACAACTCTAACAGAACCGCCGTCAGCATGGCCTACGTGGTTCCCCACTTCAATGACGCTACAGATAAGTGGCCTGCCTACCGAATTCGGATTGAGGCATTTTTCGAGGGTAACGCTGTGACCGACCCTGGGAAGAAGCGGGCGCTACTTGTCTCGGCTCTAAGTACGAGGACAATTGAAGTGTTGGGAGCATCGTGCGCACCGAACACGGTTAACGACCTATCGTACGAAGATGTAGTCAAGGCTTTGGGCGACTATTTCTCACCGACACCCAATGAAATCGCCGAAAGCTTCAAATTCTTCAACAGGCATCAAAACGAAGATGAAACCGTGCAGACATTTCTCGTGGAACTTCGACGACAAGCGGAGAAATGTAATTTCGGCACGATGCTGGATCGGATGCTACGCGACCGGCTGGTTTGCGGAATACGAAATGAAGACGTGCGCAAGCTATTGTTAGCTCGCCGCGAAGTGACTCTGAAGGAAGCAGAAGCCATCGCATTGGCTGCTGAAACGGCCGCCAGTAACCTCGCAGCCATGAAGTTACCACGGACTTCGGAGACCGAAATCAACGCAGTCGCCCCTGATAAATATCACGTTAAGAGTTCTAACAAGGGTTTTCAACGACGACGGAACGCAAGTCCTCCGGGTTCTTGTCGAAGGTGTGGAGCAGGGTCACACACAGCGGACTCGTGCAAATTCAGATCGGCCAAGTGCTTCTGCTGCGGGAAGCATGGTCACTTGGCACGACAGTGCCCTGACCGAACAATACAAGAACCGAGAAGGACCTGCGGCAAGGCGCGCTACGGCAAGACGTCCAACGCCTTGGAAGAACTGACGAGTTCATCGGAGACCGATGAAAGCCTGCTACTGACCTTAGACTGCGGATTCACGGATGGCAACATTGTTGGGTTTGTGGAACCCATACACCAGAAGTTCGTCTGGGGAGGCGTACCGCTCGTCATGCAAGTCGACACCGGTTCACCGGTCAGCGTCGTATCACAGGACATTTACGAGAGGTTCAAGAAATCATGGCCGAAGCTCAAGAAAACTACAGTTCGGCTGACATGTTTTCTGGGGAGATTACCTGTCCTTGGCGAGTTGAACTTGAAAGTCACCTACGAAGGGACGACGGTCGGCGGTAAACTGATCGTGTTGGGTTGCGCTGGACCGTCGTTGTGCGGTCGGGACTTAATCCGTGACATGGGAGCTTGTGGTGTCCCTGTGCTTCACCTTGGAGACGGGACGTCGCCGGGGGAATCAAGACCAGTGTCAATGAGCCAAAACGACCTACCAGCTATCCTGGCTGAGTACTCGGATCTCTTCAAGCCAGGCCTGGGGTTACTGGAGGGACCTCCGGTCAAGTTGCTCTTACGCCCTGGCGCCGTTCCTAGGTTCTTGAAAGCTAAGTTAGCGTCTTTACCGCCTTCTCAGACACCGAAGCCTTGGCCAGAGACAAAAGAAAAATGGTCTCGGGTTCACATCGACTTTGCGGGTCCAGTAGACGGCTACATGTTGCTCATAATCGTGGACTCGCACAGCAAGTGGATTGAGGTGGCGCCATTAAAGACGGCAACAGCGGAGTGTACCATACAGGCCCTGCGCGCGAGTTTTGCCCGTTTCGGACTGCCCCGGACCGTAGTTTCGGATAATGGTCCTCAGTTTGTCAGTGCTGAGTTTCAGGACTTTTGTTCGCGCAACAACATCCAGCACATGCGCACGGCTCCTTATTTTCCCCAGTCGAATGGTTTGGCTGAGCGAGCAGTGAGAACCGTGAAAGAGGGTCTCAAGAAGTTGAAAGAAGGCAACATACATACAAGGTTAGCACGGTTCTTACACAGCTACCGCAGAACGCCAGGAAAAGATGGGAAGACACCATCGCAAAGATTAATGGGCTACACCATACGTTCACGAATTGACACGCTACTACCCGTGACGTTACCAAACACTCCGGATGAGACAACTAACCCCTTTATTCCTGGACAGACAGTGTGGTTCAAGAACCACAGTCCCGGAGACAGGTGGCTTCCCGGCACAGTAGAAACAACCAGTGGTCATCGTTTGGTACAAATCAGTTCGCCAGCGGGTCAGCGATGCCGCCATGCAGACCAAGTTCGTCCCCGCGATAGCAACTCAGAAGTCCAGGCACGGATACCCCAGGTGGACGGGACAACTGATGCTGCCGCTGCGTTCCCGACACCCCAACAACCACAGCCGGTCGTCACCTCTGAGCAAGAACGTCGAGATTCACTCGAACCAGCAGAAAGAAGATCACGTCGAGATCGGCGTCCACCCGTTCGTCTTTTTTATAAGGGGAAAGGAGTGTTGGGAAGTGACGATGCAGCAACAGAGTAATGGCTGACAGCGACGTGATGGCACGAGCAAGGCCGGCACCGCTCGCACGTGTCGGTGTTTCGTTCTATGTCTGTTTTCTTCTTTCTTTATTCAAGGCCTTCCTTTTCCGGCAATAAACCTCAGTTGTCATCATGCTGCCACACGGGTCGGTCGTGTCCACTTTATAGCAGGAAGATGAGGTCAAGAATATTTGAGGTTGAAGCGGTGGAGCGTGTTGGTAGTGTTACGAGCTGCCACAGGTTGAAGTCAAGGCAAGCCTCGGTGAAACATTCACACTCAGCAATGTTACCCGGACAAGAAGGATGACTTTGAGACCAATCTATAGAAGGATAATTAAAATCACCCAAGTATATCAAGAAGCAGCCATGAAACCGTAATGACAAATCCTTAACTGTATCATGAGAAGCTGCAACAAAGCCCAATTAATAATCAGGAGGTCTGTAACAAACTCCAAACACAACAGTAGCATATTTTATTTTTAAGGAAAACCATGCACTTTCTTAACACATGTCCACGTAAATACGTGTTCAAACTATACTTTTCCTGACAGCAAACCTAACTCCGCCAACTCTTCGTTGTTGTCTATCCCGCCAAAATATAGTAAAAGATGACACTCCCTCAAAAATAATCGAGTCTTCCATTTCATCATTTTACCAGGTTTCCGTGAGAGCAACAGTGTCAACAGAGCTAGATGCAATCACACATGAGATTTTATCTCGCTTTGATAACACACTCCAAATGTTGGTATACAAAAGATTTCGGAATTTTTTTCCACTCCCTCAAAAATAATCGAGTCATCCATTTCATCATGTTACCAGGTTTCCGTGAGAAAAACAGTGTCAGCAGAGCTAGATGCAATCAAACATGAGATTTTATCTCGCTTTGATAACACACTCCAAATGTTGGTATACAAAAGATTTCGGATTTTTTTTTCAACAGGATGTGAAGTAGACGCGGGTACATCAAGATTACAATACGGCGTATTGAAACATGCAGGGGAACTGGGAAAACCAGTTTGCGATAAGGTATAGTTGACATGTCATTCATTTACATCGGTGGCGTTTACTAGCGGGACTGAACATGCAGGCGCACTGTCCTAGGCATAGGCTGCGTCATTCACAAAAAGGTTGTCAAAACGCAAGCGTACTTTGTCTCCAGCCTTCACGACAGTTTTAGAAAATTGAAGCAGATTTCTGCGCTTGACTCTACCAGCCTCCGAGTAGTTGTTGCTAACACTAAAGTCAGTACCATTTAGTTTCGATACGTTTGAAAGAACTTTTCCCATTTCTTTTTCATTCAATAATTTGGCTATTATTGGCCTGTGCGTATCACTTGACAAACAGCCTAGTCGATTTGCTTTGGAGATGCTTTCCACTTTCACACCAAGCTTCGATTTACACAGTTCTATAATCAACTTCTCGGAATCCAGCCAGCTTTCATGTTCACTTGTTTCTTTTATTAAAAAAAGGCTTAATACTACGTGTTTGATTTTCTAATTCATCAACCTTCAAAGAAAGATGAGGCACAAGAATGTCCCGGTGCACCTCGTTCTCAAGCTGGACAGAAATCGAGCTTGTGGTAGGCTCTTGGTTATCCACCAACAGTGATACTCGCTCGTCTAAATATTTTATCGTTGATTCAGTTTGTTTCCAATTCGTTTCTAGTTTCTTAATACTGTTCAGCATTGTTATTGAACCAGTTTTGATTTTGTTTACAATAGCAAGAACTGACGCGAGCTGCTCTTCCTGCATTTTCGACAGAGGTCCAGGATTAGATTCAATATAACCAGCCAAGGGCAGTATCGACCTCAGCCATAGCGACTCGAGAATTGACATCAGCGTTCTCCCGAGGTTAGCATATCAATAAGGAGTTAGCAGGCTCTTTTTGTCGAAGGGGCACGACACACTTTAAACAAAGGAAGGTCATTGGAACGAAACCATTTTTCATACCTAAAGTAACTCAACCTGCAGCATAAAGCCATGTGAGTAAGGCATGCCGTCCGTGTCGTGCACCAGTGGCGAAGTGTAAGCAGGGTCCTTTTGTAGATGGTAATCTCAAGGTGGAAGCGGAAGTGCCCCTTGGCGGTTTAACAAATGGAAGCACTTAGGAACGATCACCACGGGGATTGGCTGATCAGATGAAGGCTTACTGATTACTCAGCTGAACGTTAGGAAAAGCTTAGACGAAGAGAAAAAGAAACACACTGCTGACTATCAAACCTTTTTAATAAACTTCCTTTTCCTCAACCCCCATCCTAAAAGGGTAGCTTCTTCCGCTTCAGTCAAAGCTTAGACAGAAACGTCCTTTTTCTCCCGCACGAACCGTGGAGTTTTCCTCTTCTTCCACAGGTGCTCTGTGGAGGGCAATCTTGCTATGTTCATGTAGGAATGAAAAGGCGTTATAGCTGAGACACTTGACCCTCAGAAAATCAGTCAGAATTCGACTTGCCGCCGAGGCCTCGGACTTCATGATCCTCGAGACTCAGCTGGGCATGCCCTGCTGATGGCGCAATATAGCCGAAGAAGACCTCACCTCGTCAAGAAGAATCTTCTTTCTAATGCTGCGGGCGAGCAACCTCGCTCGGCAGATGTTGGTGGCAAATGAGCTGACAAAGTTCCCGCGGGTTAAGGAGGTGAAAATAAGGAAAAAAATGGGCTCAGCTGGTAATCAGTTCAGCTGGTAATCAGTAACCATGAATAACCAACCGGCTCAGCTACAGGCCATCACTACTTACCTTTCTAGTTCTCTGAGCACATTGTTTAAAGAAATTTAAAGAAAACGACCTCGACACAGGGTAGAACCAATATTTTGTTAACACGTTTGAGTACATTTTATCTCTGGCCTTCAGAGTTGAAAGATCTGTACAACACTGCAGAAAGCAGGACATCCACAAAGATCCTTTACGGTTACTTCCGGGAGACGCAACTTAAGTATTCAAAAGAAAACGTGTGCCCAAAACCGAGTTGCAGGAACAACTTCACGATGGTAGTCTTGTATCCCACCCTCCACTTGCGTGCATATAGAAAATATTATAAATTGAAGCAAAGCTATGCATACACGCAATTGACACACCGTGCGTAAAACCGGATCATTCGTGTAACGTAAAAAAAAGAAAACGGCTTGCAACCTGCCTGAAGAATAAATCTGGCAATAATAGGCTCTCGGGCGTGATACGCCGAGAGAGGTACGTTTGACTCGACCGCTCCCAGGTCGATCCTCAGATCGATACAGCAAAAATATGACGCAGTTTCTGCATATTCACACGTGAGCAATGCAGTGCCTGTATTACGTACCATAACTTGCTGTCAAAAACCAATTGCATACTGTGGCACGTGCGAATATTTATAAATCTATCCTTTACACTTCTCTGCTTTTTCATGTAGTTCAACGGTCTGCCGCTGCCAAGACGGCTTACGTTCGCGGTGATATTCGAATGGGACTCCTAATTATTTAACTGACGCGGTAACCTAACTAATGTTTTACAGTAAGCGAGGCATAGAATCCCACTCGCCATGCCAAAAACCTACACAATTCTGCCGATTTATAGTACTTCAACTATATTTGCAAAATTATTTGACAATCTGTACTGCCTCAGTTATACTATTTTTCTCAACGCAAAAAAGGGAAACATCATCAGCACCCGCCAACACTCTTATCTCGCATGCCTGAAATGTAAATCCTTGAATGATTTTGCTGCTGAATATTCTCACACGAAAATATTAAATAAAGATGAAAAAGAGAAGGGATGAGGACAACTTTGAAGCGCAGAACGGCCAACTTAAATTCGTTCATTGTCAGTTTTGTTAATATTAAGGTTTGTGGAACACCCTTTGTGCGCTAGGCGTACTCCGTCAAGAAGAACCGATCCCAGATTTATATGCTCCAGCATTGCAAAAAGGAAGTTCATGCGAGACCGGATCGAGGCCTTTTCCAAATCAATCTCGAGCATGGCAACTACTCTGTGCATGCAATCGCATCATTCAATAATACTTCTAGCTGTGTGTATGTTATATACCATTCTGCGTCCTTTTATTTCACATGTCTGGTAGGGCTGTAATATATGTGAATACGAACTGTAACCGCTTTGCTGATACCTACATTAGTATCTTATAATCAACATTTATCAAACTGATCGGACGGTAAGCAGATACTTTCTACATAGTGATTGAAAACCTGAGACTGTGGTTTCGAAAACGGAAACTCGTGAAGTAGGAAGAAAAAAGGGGACAGACAACGTCTCAAACTCAGCTAAAAACTTTATTGCCTCTACGCCTTATATAACTTACACCAGCTCGCCTGCACTTTAACCGTTTTTTCATTGACAGATACTTTCCTCAGTTTTATCTTGCCATCTGTTTTGGGAATGGAACAGTATGTGTATAATGTTTTGTTCATGTGATTTGCAATATACTCGATATAGGACTGGGCTGACCTCATGCTTGATTGCCTTGTAGAAAGCTGCACTTAAACTGTCTGGGCCAAGAGATTTCCCGAAGTTGAAATCATCGATAGCTTTCTCTACGTCCTCGACAGTTATTCTTGCCTCTCAATTTTCCTTCGTTTCATTATCTAACCATGCAAGGTGACACAAAAACTCGCTTTTAATTTTATATATTCCTACGGGGTAATTAGCAAAGAACAGCTTATAGAAATCACTCGCTCCATTTCAGCATGATCACTGGTTACATCACCACTACATTCAATTTCCACAATTTTAATGCGGCTAGCGTATGATTTCTTTGTGCCAAGAGCACTTTTTGTTAGTTCTTCGCTTAGGAGAGGTTATCTTACTCTTGCCCTAATTAGTGTCCTGTGATATCGCCCTTGGTATAGCACTTTAAGGTGTGATTTCACAGTACATATGTAGTCTTTATAAGCACTTGGCGTTCGATTTCTTTTGTCAATAGGCATCTCTAGATAGTCTTGCAGATGGTTATCTCTCTTTCTTCCACTATTGTTAATTTGATCCGATCTTTCCAGTGATCGCATCTTAACATCTTGCTTAAATAAGTCCCACTTTAGTGCCTAATTGTTTCTAGCCCCTTCAAAAATATTTCTTACGCTTTCCTTTAAAGCATCTGTAAATACTTTATAGCTCATTAGTTTACTTTTTAAGTTCTACATTTCCCCGCAGAATTCTCTTCTTTAGGGTGTGCCAAGTCACCAGGTTCGATCTAAAATGGACCGTAAAAATCGACGTCTGCATGGACCGTAAAAATCGGCGCCTAAGAGCTGCGCTTTAAAAACAAAATGATAAAGACTAGCATCTCACCTTAACGTGGTTTGCACGTGACATCATAGCCCTCTATGCTGGTGGTCACTGCGATTTGTTCCTGCCCAGCAAATCTAATCCGGTGGTGCAAAATGTACGCTGCACAAGATGCGCACTCAGTGCAAGTCATGTATTTGAGATTCACAAATTATTTTTGTTTGATGCAGCGTCATGAGCAACGACGCGAGCGTCTGGCACCACAAAGCTTGGAGAGATTGTTTTTGCAAAGGAAGCAGTTCATGAGGCCACGCTTTCTGGTCTGTGCCGAAGTTGTGGGGCAGAGGAACCCTTTCAACACGAAACTACTTCTCCCTTCCCCCTTTATTTTTCATTGTTCCTTCAGGATTTTCCCCCAGAGAACTTTCCTTTAGGTTTGGGGTGTTAATTCGACAATTATGTTTGTGTCACTTGTTAAGAGTAGTCCTCATTGGCTTTTAGTTTGCACCTAAAAAGATTGAAGTTTAAACAAAATACGAAGCTGGTCGAAGGTTGGGGAATAACTTGAGAACGACAATCCTGTGAGACTTAGAGAGGCTGCCAACGTTCGGCTGTTCATCCGAGGCCAGCCAGTTCTTTCTTTTCAGGGATCCCTTCCTTACATATTATCAGTTTTATGTGAAGTCGGATTAAGAAGACAGATATAGTCCTTTTCTTTCAATATTTATTTTCTTCGGGACAACTTTCTAGGGTAGTTCAGCAAACCAAAACGAGGTTTGAGTGCCTCATTAATGAGGACCTGTAACATGAGTAGTTCCACGATTTTTGTACTTGCAGTAAACACCGCTGAGAACTAATCCCTGCCTTATATCTTACAAAACACCCATTAGTCTTTTCATATGTCTTTATATCTTGAAAAATACACATTACTTTTTTTCTCCGTGCAATGGCAGAAGCAGAGAAAATAAAGGAAAGAAACAGCTTCCGCTCATCAATTCTCAATAAGACCAACCGGCCACGTGATCCGACGCTTATTATATACCGTCAGTTTTGAGCCTCAGACATAGTTAAAGTTCGGCTATTCCCGTCATTTATTGAACACGAGCCATTCATTACCCGAATGTTAGGCGATGCTGATTGTCATGAACTCGAGCACTCGACTCGGGCTCATGACACGCGAGTACGTCATGGTCTCACGCAACTCGAGTTGCGTCAAGGTCCCGTGACTCGCGGCATAATGTGGCTGAAAATAAAGTTCAACTCAAATTCAACTTGTTATCCAAGTCCGGATTTCATGTGACGTCACTCTGTCAACAACGCTAATATGTCAAGTGACGTCCTCATTTTAGATTGACTTGACGCAGTTAGTCACGTGACGACGTCACGTGATGTCACTGAACCACGTGGCCTGACGTTACTTGCCAGCAGATTTGTAAGTAATCCGAAACAAGTAACGAAATTACTTGTAATCCCTACACGTATTAGTAATTTCGTAAGGAAACAAATTACATATTTTTACACAGTAATTCTAAAGTTATTTCCTTACTTATCTACGTAAGAGAATGATTGTAATCCGTTCATTTGGTTCTCATTCACGGGAAAACAAAGCGGTTATACAGAACATAAAAAAAATATCTCAAGACATGTTTTTTTTTCTTTTTTTGTTTTACTGAATGTTTAAGCCTTTTTGAAAACACACTGTCATCTGCACATTTAAAACGCGTGGTTTAGCGCTCCTAAAGTCTCGATTCACTTTTTCTTTTATTCGTGGCTTGGTTGTTTGCAAGTTGTAACTCGGCAGCTTGCTGGCCCACGCCGAAAGGGGAAACATACTTATACAAAGAAACAGACTCTCGGTACAAACAATATTAAGAAAAATCCCGGGGTCAAAATGCTTCCTTCCATTAAACAAAGAGGAAAAAAAACCGTCAGAGTGCACGCGAGTTGGTGTACCGGATGTGTGACCGCCTTTTCTTTTTCTTCCTTCACTTTTGTTTCCGAAGACACGGAGAAGACACAAAAGAATCGTCGACTGCGCGCCTTCAAAAAGCTCGAGGTAATTGACACTGCCCTCCTCAGTATAATGTCACAACAGGCATAATGTTACAGCATGAGGGGACGCTTCGTTTTCCGTTGAATGAAGGTCAACAAAGAAATGGACTGAAAATAATGTGACATTAACAGGCATGCTCCTCAAAAAAATATTAGAACACTTATTATCTTTCAAGACAAGAAGGTTTATTTGATTTTGTGCTGCTGTGTACCTAATTTTTCAAAAAGCTTCGGGTGCACACATTCATGTCAACTTTTTGTCCGTCAGGTGTTCTTTTTACAATATCAGGACACGTCGTCGACAATATTTGACAACTTTCAGCACTGGTGGTACCGAGGTGTGAAAATTGCGCTCCTTAACGCCTGCATAATTGTCTTCAAAATGGAGGTGATTTCTTACGCCTTCCAGACATGGAAGTATGAGGCCTCATATAGCTTATATTTCACAAATTTTGAATCACTGCTGTGACTGTGGGGACACGCTGCCGTTGCCTCACCTGACATTTAGCTGCAGAACACTGAGCTGTGGCACGGCCGACCCATGCCACATCTCTTTCGAACGGCATTAAAAACGGTACGCACGCCATACGGGCTTCTACATTTCCGTAGTAATCGGCATTATATAGTTCTGTTTTCTGAGGGATCGCTCATATTGTTTTCTGGTTATATGCCAAAAAAACTCCATTCTCTTATTTACCAACGTCTCAACTAAGGCACGACATATGTTCCCATGCAGGTAATGGAAGATTAATATTTAAAAAAAAAACATAACGTACAATTTAATTGTTATGTGTAATGATCGTGTCTTGCTATTTTCCTGTACCACTGGTTGGGCGATATTTACCGGCGAAATTATGTTTATATAACATATTCACATACATTGATATTATTCGAGGTTTACTTATCTGTATTAGAATTTGTATAGCTTTGCAATTCTTACAGCGATAAGCTCCGGCTGTAGCAACGATGATTTGTGCTTTCACCGGGGCAGAGAGCTGTTCCATTTTTCTGGAGAAGCACGTAATGCAGCGAGTCAGGCATTCGTCAGCCCTCAATAGACCCTTTGCAAAACGTACAGCGCCACGACGGCAGGGAATTTCGGGAACCCTCGGTACAGATCACGCGCTTTCTCGTTGCGCCTCCGCGACTGCGCGCGCGTCCCCGCAGCTACCGCCAGCAGCCGTTGCAGCTAACCACAGTTCGTGGCCCCTAAACTGAACCGAGATGCTATTACATGGCTCCCTAGCTCCAAGTTGACACGAAAACAAAACCAAGTGTGGGGTTAGGTAATCACTATGAATACTGAAGCAGATTAATTATCAAGGCATATTGTACTGTTCATATGGCGTCTTCAAACGCTTTCAACTGATTTGAATTAAATATCTAACGTAGAAGCCTCACTGCCATTGGCAGCACTAACTCCCAAAAACAAAACAATAACAAAACAAAATAGAATTCTCCTTGTTCCGAGACGTGCTGCGATTGCTATAAAGGCAGCTTCCACCCCTAGGTATGGCTCCTCCAAGAATATTTGCTGCTACGATTGTTTCTACACGACTCCCCTAGCATTCTAAAACAGTGAGTACGTTGCCACATCTTGCGGATGTGGCGAAGTGGTGGACGGCACCATGTTGAACGCGGTTAGCAAGCCCGAAGCGAGCTCGCCAACCTCGGTCTGCTTTAGCCATGGTTATCGGGCTAACTGCAGCTTGGTTTGCTGTGTAACTGCGGATAACTGCGGTTAAGCGTGACTGCGGTTGGCTTAAATGAGGTTAAGGCTGCCCGTGTAAGAAGGGTACTAGAGTTGCATAAATTGCAACTGACACTATAGTTATGTGAGGCAGTCTTTCAGTACATGCATGGGTGCAAAAGACTATCAGAGAGGAGATGATATGTGCTGTGACAAGACCGAAAACACAAAAAGGAACCATCATGCAATTCCCTCTTCTCAGAACTCATGATATGATCTACCAAGAATAAAAATATAAAAACAATGGCTTACAGACGCTTTTTGAGATTCAGCATGGTGGTGTTCGCACAGAAGCAAAAGTTTAGGCCAGCTTGATCATGCTGACAAAGACCGGGAATGCACAGAATGTGTTGACGTCACTCAAACGCATGCTGTGCGTGCTCGGGGACAATAGATAATGGTCACGTGACCATATGACCACCATTGGTCACTATTTCCAGTGTGATCACATGGTAGACTGGACCCCACTGACCATGATCACGTGAACACCAATGGATGACGGTCTCGGGCAAAGATGCGACTCTCTCCTGTTTTCCATACCCTTTCCTGGCTGGTGGTCACAGAAAATTGGGATCAACAGCCAGCAGGGACGCGGTCTCTACCTCTCTACTGAGCTCATTTAAGAAAGGAAGGAAGTGCAGCATGTGTGAAACTGACACCTTATGCCGAACAGACCAAGAGGAGTGGGTCTCGGGCCTGTTGATTCTTTGTTTATTAGCGTCTCAGCTTTCGCAACCATGGATGGTGCACCTCTCTCTGCCTGACAGTGAAGAAAAGGCTATGTTTTGTATAGGCCAATAAGCTGTATACAATTTGCTACGTGACTGCCCTTCTAGAGATGCGCATGCAACGCCTTATTTATACCGATTCTCTGCACATAAAGAGTGCAGGCCCATGACATAAGAGAAAAACGTTGAACAAGAACTTCTTCTTTGGCATTTGGGATTGCATGCCAAGGATAGTTTTGCTGGGTCGGTGGTTTCAGACTTTCCCGAGAATTAGGTGGGTGGCAAGTCATTTTGACACTATAGCTACTTTTTTTAATTGTGGAGTTGAAGTTGCCCAAGTGGAAAAATGCCCGTAGATCGCCCGAGCTAGCAGTCCAGACTTCTTGTTCAGAGGGCGACAATGAGCACGCAGCGTGCTCGTGATGTGTCTGACTGACTCCCGACACATTTATGTTTCACAGCTTTTTTATGGTAATTGTTAACTTTTTAGTCAAGAGCCTCACAGAATATGTGGTGCATCATACTCGCGGTGCAGGACTTCCTTTTGATGCTCTGCTAAAAATAAGTTATTTTCCTCTTATGTATCACTGGATGACCAGCTAATTTCGCTTAATTGGCACGTTGGACTCTTTGCAGGTATTCCAAACTGTTCTTTTTGCGTACAGGGGAAAGTTAGCATAAGCATATATTCCAGAAATAATTAAACGTTGTAAAGGACACTACCATGAACTCATGCACGTGCAAGTTGACGAGGTAGCCAATACAATAGAGTGTATTCACATAATGTCAGACTGCCTTTGAATGTGAGTTACCACACACAAACATGGCCGCTAAAGGTACAAAAGGCTATGAGTCACTCTCCTTATACAACTGGCTATAGTTCACTTTGTCTTCCTTCAGTTCTCTCAAGGATTCTGAGTAAATGTTTAGATTTACCTATTGGCACTCATGTTTGTAGGTGATGACTCAGCCTGCAGATCATCGGCAATGCGGAATCCATGGATCAATTTGAAATCGCGATGTACTAAGAATCTGTGGATAGTGTGAAAACTTTCCTGGGCGACATGCTGCACTGTGTTGGAGTATGAATATTAAACAAGCTGTGTATGAAAGTGTCACCCCTTTCCCCTCCCTCCCCAAAAAATAATGTTGGTTTGCCCCCACCGAGAGAAAATTGTGCTGACACTCACGGGTATGTCAGACAAGGCTTACTCTCACAAACATGATAAATATATTAGAACTGAAGCAATCACTTACCGTAAGTAAAACCAGTTCTGCCAACTATCCTTTTGATCCAAAATATCACAAGTGGAGGCATTTCTCCAAACATTTGACTATAAAACATTGCTTGATGTTTTACGACTCGAAGCAAACCTCCTGGAAAGTAAAAATTTACATTAACATAAATGCCAGAATGAAAATATAAACAAGGTAGAGTTTCATATTTGCAAATAACACTTGCTATGCAAAGCAATGTTGCAGTGTATAAGCATGGGTGCAGAAGACTGCCAGGGATAAGGTGACGTGTGCCGTGAAACGCCTCTGAAAAACATTTACCATAAAAAATTGGAAAAAATGGCTTAAATTATTTTTGAGATAGTCATGGTGATGTTTGCACATATCAAGACAAAACCTATTTCAGAAATTTGTGTACAGGTCCTTGCTTGTGACCTGTGATTCAAATGAGGCAAGTTCCTGAGCTATTAGGAGTCAGCAGCTACTGCCTTGCTTGTCATGTGCAGCATCCCCAACATTCTGGATTTCCATGCGCTGGGTGCTGTTGTATCCATTGTGTCAACTGTCAACACCGGCTAAGGTAAAAATATTCATTTGACCAATAGTGTCATTCTTGATATATGATACCATATGACAGAACAATATTAGACACATCAGATTAGCCTTACCCTCTAAGAAATGATAGATCTGCAAAAATGTCACTTTTCCCTTACTTAAAAAAGTTCAGTGTTGCAGGCTCTACTTTAAGCTCTTCAGCAGCTTCAAAATCTTGGGATAGACAGCTGTCCGCTTCCTTGCTCCCGTGCTCCTTGAGCCCTTCTCTGGGTTGATTTGGCAGATTTGGCTAGGAAGGCACGACATATGGTCTGTTAGACTCTGCCCATGTAGATATACGAAGGGGACCCTCCAAAAGCAATGATAATTTTTTTTTACATTCTTATATTTCTCAAAACATTTCTAAAATTTAATTACCCTCAAAGTACTCTCCCTGAGATGCAACACACTTTTCCCGCTGATTTTTTCATTGTTCAAAACAGTTCTCGAACTCTTGCATAGCGAAAGCATTCAGTGCCTTCGTCGTTTTCCTCTTTACCTCCTCCACATCTTGAAAACAATTACCTTACTTTTCAGTTAAATTAATTAGTAATGAAAAGTGATACCAAGTGTGTCATTGTCTGACCTCTCTGTATACTCAGGCATTGCCAAATGATTGTCTCACCATTGAATGAACTCGAGGGTCGTCGAAGCTTCCTTTGGGTAGGAGAGGTTCAGCACATTAAATGTGGCGAATTGAAGACATACTGCCTCCAAGAAGGGCACAGGATCATTGTACATCTTTTCATGCTCTGTTATGACGAAACAGGTGCCACTGAAGATGCCTCCTGAAAAGAAATACAAACTTGCATCTCAGAAGATATGTATGGGCGAGGCAAGACCTTGAAAATTAAAATTCAAAATAAATTAATTGTGCTATACTAAAAAGCTCCTGAGGCAAAGGCAGCGGTAACACGGAATGTATCATGCGCAGCACTGGAGGGCGTGAAAGAGAGCCTCGTATGGCGATATTAAGCCGTTTTGTTTCACAACGCTTCTTTTTCTTCTGTGCTGCACGTGAAAGAGTGCTCCCCGGCTCGAGCTTGTACATGCACCTGCCCAATGATGGCTATATGTTACCTGCTATTTTATCTATGTTTTTCAGTCAGTCCATGCTGTAGGCATCCGATATTCCAAAGGATGACACTACCCTAAGCAAAGCGGACATGATGGCACCCTTTCTCATTTTCTATCAATACTGTTAATCTCTTTCGAGATTGCATATAAAGCATATAAAGCAAACAAAGCATACATTTTTTGTGGTCTCTGGTAGTTTTAATACATTGGTTTACAAGCTTAGGGTCGCAGGTTCGAATCCAAGCATGACCAGTGCTTCTTCATACTGTTGGAATTTTTGTGTGTGCGCATCCATAGGCGAGGCATATTACAGTAAGTGCTTAAGGCCAGCCTCATGACACATCCTGTGCAAAAATTAGAACAGAAACGATACATACTCAGTTTTATTACCGTCCTGACTTATACCCGTCACACGGGCAGCCTTAACCGTGGTTAAGGCTGCCCGGCACGCAGCAACGAAGATTCATCTTTGGCAGGTACAGAAGTGCTTGGGTAGAAACAGTCTACATTTCTAATTGCGGCCGACGGTAGCAAACCACAGCGCCCGCGCGTAGTTTGAAACGCCGTCACTAGATGTGGACAAATTTTTAAAAGGTCTATCTTACAAGAATAGAAGATGACATAATTTTTAATTGAAAATCAAAGAAAATGTTCACCTGACCAGTAAACAACATTATAGTGGCATCAGTCACACACACACACCTACGTTTCAATATGAGAAGCGCTTCTCCTTATTAATGTGAAGCAGAGCAAAAAAAAAGATATGTGCGTTCAGCTCATGAAATAATGCATATAATGACTTTGGCAGTATATGTGAAGAAGTAAATAGGTAAGCACCCCATTTATGACATATACGCTGAACTCGCAGACCTGTGACATCACTTTGATATTGTCACGGATGGTGGCCAGAAGTGCAATAGATAAATTACAAGAAATGCACGTTCAATAGGGGCGAACTTGTGCCCAACACAAAAAAGGAATAGAAGATAATAGCAGAGCGTCGCGAGCGTCGAAGTCGGCGTAACAGCGGTATCGAACGCTGGGGCGAGACTGACTCCGGCTCGCCACGGGGAGCACCATTTGTACCCGCGTGTTTCTCTGGAACATTCGGCCAAGAACGTTCGGCTCATGGAACATTCATAACTGGATCGGACGAGAAGGTTCTCGAACTTACAAGAACGCCCAGTAGAAAGAATAAATAAAATAATCCGCTCTCTGGATTCGAACCCGGATCCATCGCGCGACAGCCAAGCACGCAAACCACTCGGCCATGCACGCGCTTGCTCGGCAACGCGCGTGGCACTTATATGCACTTACCCCGAGGATGTGAAAAAGTGTCCTTGTATCCTCTTTGAAGTGGCACGCCAGAATCGGTAGGAGCACCTTTTCCTTGGCCGTGGCATCCCCACGCTCCTCTGCGACCTGTCTAGATGACATCCAGTGCACAACGTCTCTAGTCGGCTTGCTTGTGAGGTACCCCATCAGGACGTTTGCACACGAGCTTACTCCTTCAGTGAAACACTTCTGTAAATATAAAAAGGCTAAGCAACATTAGAAAAAATGCTCACTAAGACATTTCACCTTGATGTCCTTGCCAAGGAGTCTGTCAGCGTGGTGGTGAGTTCACTTTGACCGGATGCACATTATTTTGAAAAAAAAAAAAATTATTTATTTTAACACCAAGCAATGTGGGCAAAGCTAAAACGAATCCAGCGTAGCCACCTGAAATTACATCGTCGAATGGGTCTTTCATATTGCCGGAGACTGTACACGTATACTGTCATACTCATAGCCTCTGTACACAGTTGAAAAGAGCCAGTCAGATACAGCTTGGCTTGGCTAACCCATTCACCTTCAATCGTCTTCTCTTAGGCGTTCCCAGGAAAGCCTAATGATTACGAAAAGGACAACAAGAATCAGTCTGAGCATGCAAGTTATAGTTACGCCAGGCACGTAGCCAGGGGGGTGCCCAGGGAGCCGACACCTCCTCCCTGAAATCCTCCAGTTTTGCTGGCACCTCCTCTCCTCTCCCCAACCCAGTGTGTCTTAAAAAGGTTCCCCCGTCCCCTCCGTAGAGCCCCCTCTCACCTTAACTGAAATCATGTCCATGTGCGTGGTGTACGCAATACTGAAATCTGCGCAAGATTGTACAAAGCTATGCTGGGCAAGCATCTGATCAGAGGCCATTTGAAACGCACGAAGAAGCAGGGCGGTTAAGTGTGTTTTACGATTTCTCCTAAGCTTGGGAAGTTCGAAACTCATAACTAAGGTTCCGTGTTTTTGGTGGTTATTTTTCTTCAAATTGGTGGGTGTTTTTTGTGTTTATTATTGTATCCTAAAATTTGTGTTTTCCGGTATCTACTTTTAGTGTCGGCCAGAAATCGGTGGTTATCGGGGCTTATGCCGTAAGAGCAAATGCATATCTACGGTATTTGTCGAAAGCACAACTCTATATGCGCAATTTATTGCTAAGCGGCACATATAGAAACAATTTTGGAAGGAAGAAGCAGCCCTGTGGACAGTTCAGTGCGGTCAGTGTCCGGGGTCAACACAAATGAAGCTGATGATAAAGGTTCCTTGCCGTGGAAATGGGGTTTTTCTTATTGAAGAAGAGTCGTCAATTCAAAGTTTTTCAGATTTTCAGTGGAAATGAATGTAAGGTAGGAAACAGCAGTTTGTGAGTTTAGTAAGGCAGCCTTTTTACAGGCAAGACATATTCGACTATTGTTGTACTACTGACAGCACTGTTAGCTATGACACGGCAGCCGTGGCTGTTCCGTACCCCCAGCGCCACATAGCAGGCGCCCTTTGAAGCACTGCGCCCTCCTTGTGCGGCGGAATATCATACTCTCTCTCCGTCATCTGCTAGGCAGAAAACAGACGCCGCCACAGCGGTTTAACTACTCTGAAAAGAAATAGGAAATAAATAAATGAAATTTTCTGCACATACCAATAACAAATGTAGTGCTAAATGCTTACCTTAGTATTCTGCGTTTGGAAACCAGTTTTGGAAATGAGGGAAGACTGTCAACAGCCGTCTGTCCGATTAATAAAAGTAATCTACCTAGATATGTATGCAACCATCGGCAACAATTATCTTAGCTCGGTGTGTCCTCTTCATTCGAAGTTCGGCCGAGTTGTTTGCAGGAGTCAAAGAATCTTCGTACCGAAAGAGGCACGTACAAAAGCCTGTGAAGGAAACAACGGCAAGCGCTGTGGCGGCATCTGCTTTCCGCCTAGCAGACGACAAAGAGAGTATGATATTCTGCCGCACAGGGTAGGTGCGGTGTTTCGGAGGGTGCCTGCTGGGGGGACGAAATGGCCACGGCTGCCTTGTAATAGCTAACACTGTGTCGGCGATAGTATCTAGTTTTTGTGATGAGGGGTCAAGGATACCCTTTGTGACGCTTACAAACAAAAGTTGGAACTAATAAATAAGGAAATGGAAAACATGTCCGAGGGTCACAAGAAAATATAAAAACTGGTCAGATTCGAACATATTTGCAGTCCCAAAATTATGAGTTTTTTTTTTTTTGCATAAATTTGAATCTGCTTAATTTTTACTGAGCAAGTGTTTTTCGGATTTTATCTGATTTATCTGAGAACACAGAACTCTAGCCATAGCCAAATCTTGTCAAGAGGTATAGCTTTAGACTGTCGGGCACTCTCCCCGGTCAGCTCGAGCAGGATAGTGCAAGGCTCCCGTTCAGCAGAAACGCCGGAAAAATTTAGAACACACACCCAACACCCCCACAACACTCCCCAAGCTGAGTCCAGCTTCCCCTCCCCTCCCTTCCTCCCAAGAATTTCCTCCGCAAACTACACACAAGGCTATACACCCCCTTCCTCCTTCTTCTCCCTCTCCCTCCTCCTCCTCCCCCCCTCCCCCAACGAGTTAA
>JAZHYW010047916.1:0-12085 GCA_037355805.1 Ixodes ricinus | reverse complement strand
AGACAAAGAGGATTAATATTTACTTAGAAAAAAGATCGAGGTTTGGCAAATAAGTGTGTATAATATTTGAGCTCATGCACCATTTAGTAAAAAAGACACGTGACTGGTGTGTTATGATAATTGAAAAGTTCATACATATGACCAGTTTATTTATAAAACCTAATTCACAATGTTTATTTAAAGTAAACATATATAAACGCTTTTGTATTACTTAACAAGCATAAAAATTACCTTTCGCGAAACTTTGTGACACAATGATGCACATGGGGCGAGATAAATTATTTTCAAAAACACAGCGAAACAACAGCGAAATTTTTCTTTTCTTATGTGGCCGTATTTCCACGTACACTGGTGAGAAACTTGGCTGGTTCAAACCATCTTCACTTGCTTTACGTATGAGGCAATAACAAAGATTACAAATAGGGGAAAATGCATATCATTACATGGCACCTCTAGTATTATATCCCCACAGTAACAACTTATGATGGTAAAAAAACGTCATTTTAAGTGAGGTTAATACTACACTTTGGAATTCGCAATTTTTTCATCACAACCCTGAACACATTGTCTTTATCTTGAGCCGTCATTCACAAGTGAAAGGATTGAATCCCTTTTACAGAACTCACATAAGTCCCTTCATTTTGTTTTTGTCGCGGTATCGGGGGAGGCATGGTGCTTCACTTTTGAAGAGAACAATTCCCGGTACGTTCGGGGCTACTACACGAGCAGAATCATCAGCACTTGCAATGGCTTCTAGTTTTGCCGATCTAAGGTTGTGCAAGGAGGCTTGGTGCTTGAGAAGTTCCCCACGCCATCACATGCACTTCTCCCGTGCCATGTGGCTGAAAACAAAATTTAGTCACCTCTTGTGTCTTCGTCATCTCGTACAGCTGAAACCTATCTTTGAAATGACTGGCCGCCCCGTCGGAGAAGTGAACAAGTTTTGTAAATATCATAATGTTTTCTTCCAGTCACTCTTCAAGGGCGCGATGAGCAAACAGTGAGTGCGCCGTATTATGCGCGATGTCGTTCGCTGACGACTCCGAATCTGTAGATGTTCCGCTTCGTTGTTGCGACGCAGGTGAAGATGGACACGATTTGGTTCATCTACGGAAAGCCTTGTACCACTCGCGGAAGAATGAAGCTCTAGTTTTCCGCAAAGTAAAAATACAAAACGATAGTAAGAACCTTGACATAGGACTTTTCTGAGGCTTATAGCAAGGCGTTTAGCACGTCGTGTAAATGCATGGGGAAGGTACCTTGTTACGCACATTCTGAGCTCATTGCAAAAAGCGTGACTTTCTATTCGTTCATTTATCAGTTCGCAAGATTCCCACAATGCTATTTCGATTTCTTCTTCTTACTTGTTTGAAAGAAATGCGGGGGTTCAAACATCTCCTTATGAAGACACCTTGCAGGTATACAAAACGCACTCGTCAGTTGGTTTAGCACACAGGCAAAGTTTCCGAATGTTTTCGAGACATAATACTTGGCCGCCTATGTTTCGCCTATTGCTGTCAGGCAAAGCGCGAGGTTTGCACAATAAATGCAGACACTCATCGTGCACTGGACGTTTCATTACCCGTTTGGGTCGGAGTGACTGGAACTTTGTTGGCCCAATCTCGATGTGTAGATGAGCCGCGTTAATTTTCTTGAACATCTCAAGTATAGAAGTTGTTAAGAAGCTTTATTGCTATAAGTAAGTGTTTCTTTTCCATCAGAATACATACTTAATATCTTTTCTGCTGGTGCTTTCTTTTGAGCAATCCTTATCGTCCTACGTGTAGTATTTCATGGCAAGCTCAAGATCCTTGCTATAAAGGGGATGCCTTTTATGGAAGTATACTACTGTCACTTTTCTGTTCTTTTTCTAAGTCTCTTGACATGTCAAGAAGGTGCATCGTTACTTCGGAAATAAGGGCCAACATTTCCTTTCTTAGTCCTGGAGTCAACAGGCTCAATTTTCTACAACTTTCCTGGATAGACGAGCTGTTCACGTAAGCGGTCTTGAAGTTAGCAGCATAGTAAACACAGGTTGAACACTAATCCGGCTCTTCAGCAATGTGAGTTGAATGGTAAAAGACACTCAGCTTGCGGCCAATCTTCTTTGAAAAATCTTTTGTTGCTTGTGCTAGTATTCGTCTGACATATTTGTCGGGATGTTTTTTTGTTTTTTTTTAAACATAGAAGTTTGAAAGGTGTCACACTTACGTTCGCTACACTGATACCTCTTCCACGTCTTGGATAATTACTTGCTGGTGTGGAACTTGGAATCAATTTGATGATCGTTAGACAGAGTCTAGCTTTTCGACAAAATCATGAAGATCACGGCTGAACGTTGCGAAGCAGCTTTATTTATTTTTTATTTTTTATTGACACTACCGGTCGCAGTGGGGCAGCCAAGGTAGCAAAGATACATCGATCAAGGTTTACAATAAAGCAAACAAAAAATAATAGCTTAGCAAAAAAAAAATCTTTATGTATAAATTAGGAAGACAGGAAGGGTAGAAAATTATTTTTTAGGGGTACCAAGGCCTGAAACCCCAAAACTTTGATAATTCGTTTATCGAGGCTAGAAAAAAAGTCAAATTTAAAGACACAATTTATTCGGTTAACGCATTACAGGAGATAGTGCGAGGAGAACAAGAGTATTTGTAGCAGGCAGTCCTGCACTTTATTTCAGTGACTTATTTAATGTGTTTATTTTCTGTGACCCTAGAGTTGTTGAAGTGAAAGATCTTGATAATCTAAGTTGTAGTTGCAATTTATTAGATTAAAAATGAATTTTAGTCCATTGGTCTTTCTGCGTTTTTGTAAAAGCGGAATGCCGGCCTGTACATAAAGCTCCGAGATTTAGGTGTTTCTGTCATACTGATTAGATATACATCTTAATGCCTTCTTCTGAATTCTTTCTAATTTGTCAATATTCTACTTTGTGTCAGGATCCCCATAGCGTCGGCATTCTCGAGTAGAGATCTCACAAACGTGTTTTACGCGGTTAGTTTCGTTTTTCTCGAGCAGTCCTTCAGTCTCCTTTTTAATGCCGAAATTTATTCATTGATTTTAGGGAGATAAAGTTAATATGGCGAGTCCCACCGTAGATCTGAAGTTATGATAAGTAAAAGGTATTTGTATTTCACTTCCGTATTCAAAGCTGTTCCTTGAAGGGTGTTATGAAAATTCAGTGCGTTTTTGTTCCTATTTATCATCATATGCGCACATTTTTGGTTATTTGGAGACATTTGCCAATCATCACACCCTTGTGAAATCATTTCTAAACTTTTCTTTAAAGCTAATTTGTTATTTGAGCATTTCACTTGCTTATAAATTAAACAGTCATCGGCGAATAAACGAATTTTAACGGATCGGTCCACGGTAATGTCATTTATAAAAATTATAAGAAGTAGGGGTGCAAGAACGGATCCCTGAGGAACTCCGGATTCTAATTTTGATGTGGATGAGCGGGAATACTGTATTTGTACAAACAGTTTTTTGTTATTTAAGTATACTTCTAACTATTTTAAGATGTGTTCATTTTTTAACTAGGATCTCAGTTTGAGGACTAGCTTTCCGTGAGACACGCGGTAAAACGCCTCTGCGAAATCAATGTAATTACGTCCATCTAATATCCGGAGTCAATTGATTTTGCGAAATCATTCACAGTGAGCACCAGTTGCACAACTATAGATATATTGCGGTTGAAACTGTGTTGACGTTTAATAAAATAGTTATTTTCTTCAAGAAAAGAGACAATATGCCCCAACAAAATATGCTCAATCAATTTCGCACTGCTTTTCAAAATTGACACCGGGCGGTACTCATTTACGAAATGGGAATCTCCTGCTTTGAAGATTACGACTAATTGAAGCAGTTTTCCAATCGTCGGAGATTCGCCTTAATTCAATTGACTTATTAACAGTTACAAGCAAGAAATTTTAGCACGATTCTGCATACCGTTTCATGAATATGTTTGGAATCATATATGGTCCTACTGATTTTTAGTGTCAAGGTAAAGAAATGCTTCAAAGATGGCTTCTTCAGATATTGTAACATTCGGAATGCTTTTCTCTGAAAATTCTATTGTTGGATTTTGGTTATAATCCGTAGTATACACTGATCAGAAGGATTGGTTGATGAGCTGGCAATTTTTAATTGATCATAAATCTCTGTTTCGTTCTGTGTTATGGTAGTAATTGGTTGTTTTGATTTCATCATACATCGCCAACATTTCCTAGATCGGACACCAAAAGTTTATCTAATGCCACATTATGAAAATATCGTTTTGACTTCTGAATCATTGACCTTATTTGCCTTAGAAGTTGTTTTATACTATGTTTGTCACTTCTTAAGTTTCGATTTTTTTTTTATTTTACGTTTGAGATGTAAAGCATCCCAAGTAATCCAAGAATTACTTTTCCGTATTCGTTTGCAACGTATCGGTATAAACCTTTTGCGTAGGTAGCTATTATACAAAGACAAGAAGCGCCACGACATTGCCATATGGCGCTTTTTGGTTAGCTTCATCAAATCGTAGCCTTTGGCTGCTGTCGGATTTTTAATTTGAAGCAAAGTATAGCTTCTCTCCCGTCTAGTCATTGAGTTTTTGTACAACTCCATCACCAGCCGCTAGGTCTTTGGAACGGCGGACCCCGCCAAGTATCATACCAGGGGCCTTAAGCTGGACACTGGGCGAAAACGTCGGCGAGAAATCTGGAGGTCGTGATTGGCCAACGCCACACTTGACCTTTGCGCCGGCCAATCAAAGTCGCCGGATTTCTCGACGACTTTGCGCCAAGTGTCCAGATTAGGGCCCCAGCTAGGAGCACGTCGAGCGAAAGCTCACGCTTTAGAACCCAGGGATAGTGGGTTCAATACCCCACCCCTCTGCCGTTTGTATCTGGATCAGCATCGTACCGGCGTGCGGTCATGTATCACTACTGCGTGGTGCACGTTAAAGCCCCCAGGCTAGCGGTTGTACCGCACAGCTGAGACACCACTGAGGCAGACTATCTTCCGGCTGTATAAGCATAAACACAACAGATTAATTTTGCCAATAATTATTTACTTCCCTAATTGCCAAACAAAGTTATTGCCACCTTGACTTGATCCGCCCATTTTTTTATGTTTTCTCGTGGCGCGTCTTATCTATATACCTCGCCTACCTCTCGGCTTGTGCAACTAAAATGCCACGGCCGTTTGGTTCTGTTTTTTTTTAATTTTTTTTAGGAGGGGTAAGTATATTTTATTTCGACCACAAACTTCTCGCCACTGAGAAATTTTGAGACAGAATGTACTTATAGGCTGCATTTCCTGATTGGCCAACTCTGTGCTGCTTGGAGAGCTCTTAGGCGCCCATTTCCGGGTTAAGCGGTGTTGGGGTCGGTGTAACCGCGCACGTTGCTTAATGGGAGATTTCCCTGCTAACGGTAGCGCGTAAATTTTCTCACTAACTTTATTAGGAACATTTTTCCGCTAAAGTTAGCAGGAAAATTGTCGTACTAAATTTAACGAAAAAAATTTCTCTCTAAACTTAGCGTGGAACTTTTCGCTGAATTTAGAGGCAAATTTAGCGAAAAGTTTCTGCTAAATGGGAGGGAAGGGTAGAGGAGGAGGGGAGGGTACAGATTGGGAGGATGGGCATACCCTTTCCTCCGTACCGAACCCACCTCCTCCTCAAGAGCTGCGCTCTAATTTCGCATTACACCGAATTGTAAACGTCTTTAATTTTCTTTTTATATTTAAAAAATAGCAAACCCTGCAATTTTAAATTTAATCTTATAGAAAACTGAGAATATAACAAAAAAAGAATACAAAAAACATCATCTGAATTCGATCAACAATGAGCTACGAAAACAGGGAACCCTCCATTCGGAACCCGACTCATCAGGAAAAGTTAAGTTGTTTCCTGAAGTTAGAGAAGATTAATGTCAACCTACGCTCGTTGTGTCTCCCTGAATGACGATCTGTCTTGCGCCGGCAACGCTAAACGCGCTGTGAGGGGAACAACCCATTATCCAACTTCGCGTTGCAATCGTTTAGGAAGACACGCTGGTTGTTTTCGATTAATGCTGGGCGGCGTCGCATGCAGCAGTGCTAATGAATCTCCAAGTTTCGAGATGGCGTGCTGATTATCGACGCTGAGTATTACATTCGAACGGACAGTCCCCATCGTCTAACGATCACTGAAAGAGACGAATCAGGGACGTGCTTAATTGGATTTGGAACTGCATCACCTTAATTATGTACTACTGTCATGTCTCGCTAAAATAGGCATTTCGTTTCCGCCCAATACTGTACACAATATGAGTCGTCCACAATAACGCCACAAAAAGGATCTAGTCACTTAGTTCCCCAGGAATATGATTCTTCATAACGAGGTACCCATATTAACGGGGTTCGTATTAACGAGACATAGATGCACTTTAGAAATCCATTCCAACGTGACCCAAGACTCTGAGCATTCTCCGTCTCGCGAACACACTTCAGGTGACTAAAACGTTAACATTTAACACTGAAGGTACGCAACTTCTGATGTATAAAATATTGGCAGTTCCACAGTGCATGAAATGCACTATGAAAGGTGCGAGGGTTTAAAATTGTTTAGAAGTCATTTGGCCGTCCTTTAGTTCCGACACGCAGTTGAAAAAAATTATAGAAATTTGATTGTTTGGAGGTCACTCTTATATCTGTGTAGGATGTTGTTGTTCGGGTTTAAGTTTCACCCCTGCCCCCTGTGTTTGGGGTGCGAAGAATGTAGGGGGTTCTTCGCCTTTGTTCTTTTTAGGGTTTTCCCTTAATAGGTCGCCATCCCGCAGCCCTGTCTTTTGTGATGTGTATCAGGACCTCACCGAGATGGTGTAAGGATGTTCCGCCTTTTCCACTTTTGTTTGCGTTAGAACAGTACCGGTGTGCTATTGGACAATGTTCTCCCTCTCTTGTGTGTTCGGGGAAGGGAGTTCAACCTCCCCTTTTTTCTTCCCTTCTTTTCATTCATTAATTGCTTTTTTTTCATATGGTTATTTCAAATATAAAAATGTTGATTGAGACCCATAACCTTTATGGCTAGTCTCGGGTCCAATCGTAAAAGTACGCTTCAAAAAGCGGCAATACAACATACAAATACAATACACGAAATATAGAAAGATCACACTTTACAAAATAAATAACTCAACTGTTTTTGTAGTTAACAAAAAATATTTTCAAGGAAGGCAAAAAGTTATTTTTTAGCTTAATATATCTGGTTATTTTATTCCACATTAAAGCAGCCTTAAATTCGATCAGCCTTTGTTCATATGTATTGTGACATTGCGGTACATTAAACGAGTGATTCGCTGCAGCTCTTGTTTGTCTAGTTAGAGCTCTAAATAGGCTTAAAGGAAGTGGTTTATCAGTTTCTATGATGTACGAACTATTTGCACTATTTTAATTTTGTAAACAGAACTTACTGGCAACAGTCGTAGCGATTGAAAAAAAAAGGTCTACTAGGGTCAGTGGTTTTTGAGAATGTGAGAAATCGTTACGCCCGTTTCTGTAAACGAGTGACCGGATCTAAGTACGTACTATAAGCATTACCCCTTGACTCTATACAATAGGTCAGATGACTCTGCACTAATGCGAAATAAAGTATGCCGAGAATAACTAAATCAAAATATTCGCGCGCCATTAGTAAAGTATGACGTCCGTATGCAACTTTTGAACAAATGTGTTTAACTTGGTTTTTCCAATGCATGTCAGAATCAAACAGAACTCCCAGATATTTATAAGACGGAACTCGCTGTAGCTCCGTATTACCTAAACGTATAACCCACTCGTCGTAATTTAAAAATATTTTCTTACAGTGGAACACGGTACACTTAGATTTTGTTAAATTAAGTCTTAGCTGATTACTCCTGAACCATATCAAAACTGTGGCAGCTCCTCATTTATCTTTTGTTGTAGCTCATCTATCCGCCCCCCCCCCCAAAAAAAAAAACAAAAAAATGCCGTATCGTCAGCGTAAATTAATACGTCTGAATATTAAAAAAAAAACGATGGAAAGTCATTTACAAATGGAGAAAAAAGAATGGGCCCAAGTACCGAGCCCTGTGGTACACCGGTTGACACCGTTTGAGGTGTAGATATAAAATCTTGTATTACTACACACTGTCCCCGATCGGAAAGATTGCTTGTTAACAGGTGTAACATATCTCCTCAAGCCATAATTATAAAGTTTATTAAGCAAAATATTGTCATTAACTGTGTAAAACGCTTTTTTATATCTAAATATACAACAACGGCGAACTTATTGTCTTGAAGAGCTCTATAAATAAGTTGAGTTAAAACAAAAACAGCTGAAGACGTCAATCGATTAGATCTGAACCCGTGCTGATTGGGTCAAAAAATAGAGTACTTTATTCAAAAGGTCCTGATACGTTTGCAGAGTATTTTTTACAAAAATTGTGTTGATTACACTTAAAACTGAGATTGGTCTATAACTAGACGGTGCAGAATAGTCTCCATCTTTATAAATAGGTATTATTTTAGCTACCTTAAACTCGTTAGGATATGTCCCGACTTCTATTGAATGATTGAACAGATGTAGGAGATGAATACTTAATATATTAATATTGTCTTTAATTAATTTAACTGATATTGTATCTAGTCCTGCGGCTTTACCTACTTGAAAGTTTCCAAACTGTTGATATAATTTTATTCATTTCAATATCCTGCATTACAAAGCTATATACAATTGGTGTCGATGAATACAGGGGTCATAAACGTATGGCAGCTGCCTGTTAGGAGAGGCCATATATTTGCAAAATAATCGTTGAAATTTTCCACCCTACTTTGTTCAATTAGATCAGGCAATACATGCTGATTTGCGTGAAGGCTATAGCGTCATTGACTATGTCCGCAGATTATTTTTGTGTTTCCATTTGCTTGTATAATTTTTGTTGAGTAATATTTTTTCTTTATTTTCATTATCAGAACAACCGATTTATTCCTGAAATGTTTAAACTGGCTTAAAGAGTAACTACTATGCTTGTGTTTTTTTTTCATTTATGATACCACTTATTTTTTTTTGTATTCTAACATCGGGCTAGTCATCCAGGGGCAGACTGGCATATTGTATTATTCTCCCGGCTGCTAGAAAATCGACACTGCCTATTTCTAGATGTAATCCGGAACGGAACGGTCATTTGTTGCAAAGGAGTAGGTAGCAGCGCACTTACGATGCAAATACCGGACTTGAAATATGCAATCAGAGATAAATGTCGACACGGACACTGCAGAACAACCACACAAACACAAAAACGAAACTGAAAGGGGTCTGTGAAGATTCAACACGATGTGGCAGAAACAGTAATTTGCCAAACCGAACACCGAACGCATCACATGAATTCCTAGAGCTTTTTTGAAGAAATCGCTTTTTGCCGATGTACGCATAGGACTTCTCAAACACTGCATGGTAGCCTTGGTACACTAGAATAGGTTGTCGCGGACGAAATCTTCGGCAGCCTAGCTGGTTGCAACACAGCACACAAGAAACTAGGCCGGGACGCTGACATTCCGGCAGCGGAAGCAGCTACTACGTCATTCGTGAAACCTTTAACACATGATCACGCTCCTGCCGTTACCCGCGCCCATAAAGCGGAGTCAATGAATAAAAAAGCCTCTGGATCATTGGTCCGGCGACTGCGCACCTTCTTCCACGCTTTCAGCTTATGGAGAGAAAGAAAAAGAGAGAAATAGAAAAATAACAGCTCCTTCAAGGCCAAAAAAGGCTTCCCCTGCAAGGGCTTATCTTCAGGGTTATCCTATCAATGAACACAACGAGAGGATTTGTCCCTTATATCCTCTTGAAAGTTCGACCCAAAGTTAATAGTGCAGTGGATGCTATCCGTGGCCTTGGCCTTCAGGCAGGGGCCGTGCTCTGCCTTATCTTTGGCCTGGAGAATGTAGTCACGTAATCTTACCCGGAGACCCGATTGGCCCAAAACACGCAGAGTGTACTGTCAGTACCGAGTGAACAGGACAGCTCTATACTTCCTAAGAAACTTCCATACCCAGAAGTGTCCCCCAAGGGGAATCCAAACACAAGCTGATCGGGGCGCGTGGCTAGCGTGGCGGTGCACTGACATACCTAGAGGTTTTTAAGAAAAGGAGGACGCTCATTGTCGGTGTACAAGTACACTGGCTGGGCAACAGAGGGTGCATCTTTCAGGAAAAGGGTGCATGTGCGCCTGATACACCCGACTACACCCTTTTTTCTTAGGGTGTACGAGCTTTCCGAGAAAAAGCGCGTTCGAGACGAGTCGCAGGTGTACGAGGTCTGGGTCGGCACAGCGAGGCCACGTCTCGCCTCCTTCCTGGGTCTCGCATCACCAGAGCAGCGGGTCACGTTCACGTCGACTGATGACGTACCCTTGAGCCGTGCAATATTACGGGGCAGCAGCAGACGCATTCGGATATGTGTTGAACTTCACTGCGTGAGTCATCCTACTATATCAAGTCAACCACCGCCAGAACCAGGCTCTTGCTGCAAAGGACTGTGACTCAGCTTTGCCAGCTGGGTGTACTGTCCACTGTGTACGCTAAGGCAAGAGAGACGGTTAGCAGCGGGCATTGGATGCCAGCAAACAATGAGTCATATAATCCATACCTAGGGACCTGCGGCAGAAGATGCTCTGACTTCACTCCTGGCACGCCATCTGGTTCGAGACCCCGACTACGCAGCACTTCTCAGAAGAGAGAAGAGGACCCATAAAAAAATAGTTTGGAGAATCAGAAGGAACCTTGGCCAGCATAGTAACAATGCCCCATCATCTCCTTAAAGGGGCAGTGCAACAATTTTAATGTTGAAAGAATTGGCAGTTCGCATTTTTTATATTGTTTATGCAAGCCCAAGTGACCAAAAACGCGTCACCTTTCCCCGAAAAACTGCTATTCTGCTACGTAATTGTAAAAGCAACAAACGAACTATTTGCCGATCTGCAGCCGCCTGTCGGGGTTACGGGAACTAAAATCACAGCGTTTCTGGGGGATACGCAAAAGTCAACGAAACCTGCCAACCTCCGCTGCTACACTCGCCGTCAGCCCCGTGGCGAACCGTCCTTTGTGTCGATCGCTCGCCGCGACCTTCGACGATGCTAATCCTTTCAAAGTCGACAATCGCGGAGGAAGCGGCTGGGGTCCCTGAAGAGAGGGCCCAAGTGGAAACCACGTGAACCCTCAGAGTATGTCACTCGAAAGTCGACGGGGAGAGTTGAGAGGCACTTTGACTTCGATTTGTTTCATTTCTTCTTTTTTTAAATAAGAACTAGCGTTCGCAAGAAAAAACGGTTTTCTGCTTTTCGTTCCATGGGTGACGCAGATTAACTTCCGCAGTTAGTTGGCCAAAGTCTGAAAATAGTTGCTCCGTCCCTTTAAACTTAGTACCCTTAAAGTAAAAAAAAAAAAAAAAACATTCGGATTTTTTTTTTTTGGGGGAGGGGGAGAGATTCCCGGGGGTATTACTCAAGAAATGTAACGAAATAAATTTCATCCTGATTGTATCCCTACACAAACAAACACCCCAAATGTATTTCTATACGGGAATACAGATACCGGCGGAAAAAAAATGTATCGCGATACAGAAATACAGATACGAATTTTTTTTCTAAAATACCACCGCGATACAGTTGTTTCGCCATACTGCCCAACCCTGCCACAAGTCTAAATGACGCTAGTCAACGTCGAATTCAAAATTGACAAACATTATTATCGCTGGGATATTTCTTTCTACGCTGCTTACATTCATATTTCCGCAGCATTTATTTCACAGTTGCACATGTATTATACATTTAACACAGATGGAAAAATGTAATACATGAAACCTGCGTATGCACGATATGCACCCGACGACACGCTAATCCAATCGCTGCCTCCAATAGCTATTTATGTGTCTTTTATACTGAACATTTCAAAGTCGGTTGATCATTGACCCCCTCGTCCGTAAACGTTGTTACGAATATGGGGCTGCTTTCGGACCAATATTGTTCTCCAATCTTGCTGCTAAACATTCCAAGAATGTACCTCTTACCAAGAAGTAACGATACACACAGTA
>JAZHYW010047915.1:0-13361 GCA_037355805.1 Ixodes ricinus | reverse complement strand
AAAAAAGATTATTAATATTGTCACGAATGAACAGGCGAGAAACAAAGAATAACTGGGGAAATTGAAACGTTTAATGGGGGTAAACTGTGCCCCAAAAAATAAAAAGGAATCAGAAGATAACAGCGGAGGCCTCGCGGGCGTCGAAGTCGGCGAAAGAGCAGAGTCGAACGCTGGGGCGAAACTGACCCGGCTTGCCAGGCGGAGCCCCTTTTGTACACGTGTGGGCTTCTGGAACATTCGGCGTAGAAGGTTCGGTGCGTAAAACATTTCTAACCTCGAATCAGCAAGACGGTTCTTGAATTTACCAGAACATCACATTACAGCGTCAACAAAAATGTGTAGACCCGGCCAGAGATCGAACCCTGGCCTTTTTGCGCGGAAGGCAAGCGCAATAACCGTTAGGCTGCAGGCGCGCTGCTAACTTTGTCAGCTGCGCTCGCGGCAATATTTACTTGAAAAACAAAATCGATGTTTGGCAAATAAGTATGTATAATATTTGAGCTCATGCACCATTTAGTAAAAAAGACACGTGACTGGTATGTTATGATAATTTAAAAGTTCATGCATATGCTCGGTTTATTTATAAAACCTAATAATTCACAATTTTCATTTAAAATCAACATATATAAACGTTTTTTGTATTACTTAACAAGCATAAAAATTACCGTTCACAAAACTTTGTCACAGAATGATGCACATGGGGCGAGATAAATTATTTTCAAAACCACAGTGAAACTACAGCGAAATATTTCTTCTCTCGTTTGTCTGCATTTCCACGTACACTGGTGTGAAACCTGGCTGGTTCACACCATCCTTACTTGCTTTACGTATGAGGCAATAACAAAAATTACAAATACGGGAAAATGCATATTATTGCATGGCACCTCCACTATTATATTCCCACAGTAACACTTATGGTGGTAAAAAATGTAATTTTAAGTGAGGTTAACACTACTCTTTATGATTCGCAATTATTTTCATCGGAACCCTGAACGCATTGTCTTTATCTTGAGCCGTCATTCACAAGTGAAAAGATTGAATGTTTTTCACAGGAATCACATAAGTCCCTTCATTTTGTTTGTGTCACGGTGTTGGGAGGCATGCTGCTTCACTATTGAAGAGAACAATTCCAGGTACTTTCGGGGCCACTACACGGGCAGAATCATCAGCTTCTAGTTCCGCCGATCTAAGGTTGTGCAATGAGTCTTGGTGCTTGAAAAGTGCCCCCTCGCCATCACACGCACTTCTCCTGTGCCGTGTAGCTGGAAAAAAAAATAGTCACCTCTTGCATCTTCGTGATCTCGTACAGTTGAAACCTATTTTTTAATTGAGTGCCGCCTCGCCGGAGTAGTTAACAAGTTTTGTAAATACCATAATGTTATCTACCAGTCACTCTTCAACGGCGCGATGAGCAAAGAGTGCGTGAACTGTGTCATGCACGATGTCGTTGCTGACGACTCCTATGCATTAGGTATTCGGCTTCGATGTTGCGACGCAGGTGAAGATGGACACGATTTGGTTCTTCCACGGAAAGCCTTGTACCACTCGTGGAAGAATGAAGCTCTAGTCTTCCGCAAAGTAAAAATGCAAAATGATAGTACGAGCCCTGACATGGGACTCTTCTGAGCTTATAACAAGCCGCTTAGTACGTCGGATGAATGCATGGGGGAGGTACTTTGTTACGCACTTTCTGAGCTCATTGCAAAAAGCGTGACTTTCCATTTGTTTATTTATCAGTTTGCAAGATTCCCACAATGCTAATTCGATTTCTTCCTCTTACTTGTTTGAAAACAATGCGAGGGTTCAACCATCTCCTTTTGGAGACACCTTTGCAGGTAAGCAAAACGCACTCCTCAGTTGGTTTAGCACACAGGCAAAGTTTCTTAATGTCCTCGAGACATAATACTTGGCCGCCTATGTTTGCTATTGCTGTCAGACAAAGCCCGAGGTTTGCAACAATAAATGCAGACACACTCATCGTGCACTGGGCGTTTCATTACCCATTTGGGTCGGAGTGAGTAGAACTTTGTTGGCCCGATCTCGACGTGTAGATGAGCCGCGTTTATTTTCTTGAACATCTCGAGTATAGAAGTTGTTAAGAAGCTTTATTGCGATGAGTGTTTTCTTTTCATCAGAGTACACACTTAACATTTTTTTTGCTGGTGCTTTCTCTTGAGCAATCCTTATCGTCCTACGTGCAGTATTTCATGGCAAGCTCAAGATCCTTGCTATATAGGGGATGACTTTTATGGAAGTAAAAAACTGGCCATACAACTTTTTGTTTTTTGTTTTTTTAAGTCTCTCTACTTGTCAAGAAGGTGCATCGTTACTTCGAGAATAAGGGCCGAAATTTACTTTCTTAGTCCTGGAGTCAACAAGCTCAGTTTTCTACAACTTCCTGGATGGACGAGCTGTTCACGTAAGCGGTCTTCAAGTTAGCAGCACAGTAAACACAGGTCGAACACCAATCCGGCTGTTCAGCAATGTACATTGACTGGTAAGAGACACTCAGCTTGCGGCCAATCTTCTTTGAAAAATCTTTTGTTGCTTGTGCTTGTTTTCGTCTGACATATTGGTCGCGATGTTTTTTTTAAAGATTTTTTCAAACATAGAAGTTTTAAAGGTGTCACTTACGTTCGCTGCACTGATGACCTCTTTCACGTCTTGGACAATTTCTTCCTGGTGTAGAACTTGAACTTCATTTGGTGATCGTTAGCCGGAGTCTAGCTTTTCGACAAAATCATGAAGATAACGGCTGAACGTTGCGAAGCAGTTTTATTCATCAGAACTTCAGCTTGGGCGAGTTGGTTATTCATGATACTGCTTCACAGCGCACAAGCTTTATTCACTTTTATTTTTTATTGACACTACTGGCCGCCAAGGGGCAGCCAGGGTAGCAAAGATACATCGATCAAGGTTCGGCATAAAGCAAACACAAAAAATGGCAGCGCAAAAAAAAAACAAAAAAACTTTACGTATAAATTAGGACGACAGGAAGAGTAGAAAATATTTGTTTAATGAGTACCAAGGCCTGAAACCTCAAAACTCTGATAAGTCGTTTATCGAAGCAAGAAGAAATGTCCAAAAATTTGAAGAGACAATATATTTGGGTAACGCATTATATATAGTACAAGGAGATCAAGAGTATTTGCAGCAGGCAGGCCTGCACTTTTATTTCCGTGATTGATTTAATGTGTTCATTCATTGTGACCCTAGAGGTGTTGAAGTGAAAGATCTTGAGAATCCAAGTTGTAGTTGCAATTTATTAGGTTAAAAATAAATTTCAGTTGATTGGTTGTTCTACGTTTTTGTAAAAGCGGAATGCCGGCCTGTAATAAAGCTCCGAAATTGAGGCGTTTCTGCCATATACTGATCAAATATAAATATTAATGCCTTCTTCTGAATCCTTTCTAAATTGTTAATGTTATATTTTGTGTCAGGATCCCCATAGCGTTGGCATACTCGAGTAGAGATCTCACAAACATGTTTTACGCGGTTAGTTTCGTTTTTCTCGACAAGTTTTTCAGTGTCCTTTTTAATGCCCAAAATTTATTAATTCATTTTAGGGAGATAAAGTTAATATGCGAGTCCCAACGCAGATCTGAAGTTATGATAAGTCCAAGGTATTTGTATTTGACTTCCGTATTCGAAGCTGTTCCTTGAAGGGTGCAATTAAATTTCAGTGCGTTTCTGTTCCCAGTTATCATCGTATGCGCACATTTTTGGTTATTTGGAGACATTTGCCAATCATCACACCCTTGTGAAATCATTTCTAAACTTTTTTTAACACTACTTGGTTATTTGAGCATTTCACTTGCTTGTAAATAATACAGTCATCGGCGAATAAACAAATTTTAATGGATCGGTCTACTGTAATGTCATTTATATAAAATTAGAAGAAGTAGGGGTGCAAGAAGGGATCCCTGAGGAACTCCGGATTCTAATTTTGAAGTGGATGAGCGGGAATACTGTATCTGTACAAACAGTTTTCTGTTATTAAGGTATACTTCTAACCATTTTAAGACGTGTTCATTGTTTAACTGTGATATCAGTTTGAGGAATGACTTTCCGTGAGGCACGCGGTAAAACGCCTCTGCAAAATCTATATAATTACGTCCGTCTGATATCCGGAGTCAATTGATTTTGCGAAATCATTCACAGTGAGCACCAGTTGCATAACTGTAGATAGATTGCGGCTGAAACCATGTTGGCTTTTATTAAAATAGTTATTTTATTCAAGAAAACATACAATATGCCTAAGCAAAATATGCTCAATCAATTTTGCACTGCTTTTCGAAATCGACACAGGTCGGTACTCATTAACAAGATGGAAATCTCCTACTTTGAGGATTGAGACTAATGACTAATTGAAGCAGATTTCCAATCGTAGGAGATCTGCCTGAATTCAATTGCCTTTTAAAAGTTACAAGAAAGAAATTAGAGCACGATTCTGCATACCGTCTCAAGAATATGTTACGAATCATATACGGTCCTACTGATTGTTAGTGCCAAGGAAAAGCAATGCTTCAAAAATGCCTTCTTTAGATATTGTCACATTCGGAATGCTTTTCTGTCAAAATTCTATTGTTGGATTTTGGTTATTATTCGTAGTATACACTGATCAGAAGGATTCGTTGATGAGCTGGCAATATCGAATGGATCATAAATTTCTGTTTCGTTCTGTGTTATGGTAGTAATTGGTTGTTTTGATTTCATCATGCATCGCCAACATTTCCTAGATCGGACAAAAAAAAATTTATCGAATTTCACATAATGGAAATATCGTTTTGACTCCTGAATCATTGACCTTAACTGCCTTAGAAGTTGTTTTATACTAGGTTTGTCTCTTCTTAGGTTTTGAATTCTAATTCTATTTATTTTACGTTTGAGATGCAAAACCTCCAGAGTAATACAATAATTACTTTTCCGTATTCGTTTGCACCGTGTCGGTATAAACCTTTTTGTAGGTAGCTGATATACAAAGACAAGAAGCCCCACGACATTGCCGTATGGCGCTTTTTGACCAGCTTCGTCAAATCGTAGCCTTTGGCTGCTGTCGGATTTAAATTTGAAACAGAGTATAGCTTCTCTCCCGCCTAGTCATTGGGTTTTTTGTACAACTCCATCACCAGCCGCTAGGTCGTTAGAACTGCGGACCCCGCCAAGAATCATACCAGGGGCCTTAAGCTGGACACTGGGCGAAAACGTCGGCGAGAAATCTGGAGGTCATGATTGGCCAACGCCACACTTGACCTTGGCACCGGCCAATCGTAGTCGCCGGATTTCTCGACGACTTTTTTTCGCCAAGTGTACAGATTAGGGCCCCAGCTAGAGCACGTCGAGCGAAAGCTCACGCTTCAGAACCCAAGGATAGTGGGTTCAATCCCCACCCCTGCCGTTTGTATCTGGATCAGCATCGTACCCGCGTGCGGTCGTGCATCACTACTGCGTGGTGCACGTTAAAGCCCCCAGGCTAGCGGTTGTACCGCACAGCTGAGACAGCACTGAGGCAGACTATCTTCCGTATCTTCCGGCTGTATAAGCATACACACAACAGATTGATTTTGCCTATAATCGTTTCCTTCCCTAATTGCCAAACAGAGTTATTGCCACTTTGACTTGATCTGCCCATATTTTTTTTTTCTCGTGGCGCGTTTTATATATATATTACACCTATTTCTCGGCTTGTGTAACTAAAATGCCACTGCCGTTTGGTTCTGTTTTCTTTTTAATTTTTTTAGGAGGGGTAAGTATATTTTATTTGGACCAAAAACTTCTCGCCACTGAGAAATTTTGAGACAGAATGTACTTATAGGCTGCATGTCCTACGGAAAGCGTTGCGCTTCCGTGCATTGAAAAGTCGTTACACGCTGGACAACGCAACATAAATGATGCATAAGCAAGCAGTAGATAAGTGTACAAAGCATAAGTCGGTGCCGTTTCTAATAATGGCAATCTCTCCACTGCCATCATTTCTTTCCTCTCGTACTTAGTAACGATCAATCAAACATGTCTATAATCAGCGATATTTTCCCGGCGGTGCAGCGGGATTCGAACCCAGGACCGTGTGGTCTCGCAACTTGGCGTGCTTTTGCTCGGCGTCGCTTGGAGGATCTGAGCCAAAAAGATGAAATGAAATGAATGAAAGCTTCCCGTCGTGTGCTTCGGAGAGATTAGTTATTTTATCAACGTTCATGGAAGAAACGCTTTGTTACGAGTTTTGTCCGTGTGACAGATTAATATTTCTAATGGCAAGGGCGCGCCTAACTCCAAATCTAATCCGAATTGTAAACGTCTTTAATATTTTTTTTTAATTTGAAAAATAGAAAATCTTGCACATTTTAAATTTTATATTCTAGAGAACTGAAAATACAACAAACAAAAGAATACGAAAAACATCATCTGAATTTGATTAACAATGAGCTCCGAGAACAGGGAACCCGGCTTTCGGAACAGGACTCGTCAGGAAAAGTTAAGTTGTTTCTGAAGTTAGAGAAGATTAATGTCAACCTACGCTCGTTGTGGCTCCCTGAATGACGATCTGTCTTGCACCGGCAACGCTAAACGCGCTGTGAGGGGAACAACCCATTATCCAACTTCGCGTTGCAATCGTTTAGGAAGACACGCTGGTTGTTTTCGATTAGTGCTGGGCGGCGTCGCATGCAGCTGTGCTAATGAATCTCCAAGTTTCGAGGTGGCGTGCTGATTATCGACGCTGAGTATTAAATTCGAACGGACAGTCCCAATCGTCTAACGATGACTGAAAGAGACGAAGCAGGGACTTGCTTGATTGGATTTGGAACTGAATCACCCTAATTATGTACTGCTGTCACGTCTCGCTAAAATAGGCTTTCCGTTTCCGCCCAATACTGTACACAATATGAGTCGTCCACAATAACGCCACAAAAAGTGATCTATTCACTGAGTTCCCCAGGAATATGATTCTACGTAACGAGGTACCCATATTAACGGGGTTCGTGTTAACGAGACATAGATGCACTTTGGGAATCCATTGACCCAAGACTCTGAGCATTCTCCGTCTCGCGAACACACTTCAGATGACTAAAACGTTAACAATTAACGCTGAAGTCACGCAACTTCTGAGTATACAATATTGGCATTTCTGCAATGCATGAAATGCACTATTAAAGGTGCGAGAGTTTAAAAATGTTTAGAAGACATTTAGTTTCGACACTCAGTTGAAAAAATTTCTAGAAATTTGATTGTTTGGAGGTCACTCTTATATCTGTGTAGGATGTTGTTATTCGGGTTTAAGTTTCCCCCTGCCCCCTGTGTTTGGGGTGCGAAGAATGTAGGGGGTTCTTCGCCTTTGTTCTTGTTAGGGTTTTCCCTTAATAGGTCGCCAGCGGGCAGCCCTGTCTTTTGTGATGTGTATCAGGACCTCACCGAGGTGGGGTAAGGATGTTCCGCCTTTTCCACTTTTGTTTGCGTTAGAACAGTACCGGTGTGCTATTGGACAATGTTCTCCCTCTCTTGTGTGTTTGGGGAAGAGGAGTTCAACCTCCCCCTTTTTCTTCCCTTCTTTTTATTCATTCATTGTTCTTTTTTTCAAATTGTTATTTCAAATATCAAAATGTTAATTAGACCCATAACCTTTATGGCTAGTCTCGGGTCCAATCATAAAAGTACGCTTCAGAAAGCGGCAATACAACATACAAATACAATACACGAAACATAGAAACATCACACTTTACAAAATAAGTAACTCAACTGCTTTTGTAGTTAACAAAAAATATTTTCAAGGAAGGCAAAAAGTTATTTTTTAGCTTAATATGTCTGGTTATTTTATTCCACATTAAAGCAGCCTTAAATTCGATCAGCCTTTGTTCATATGTATTGTGACATTGCGGTACATTAAACGAGTGATTCGCTGCAGCTCTTGTTTGTCTAGTTAGAGCTCTAAATAGGCTTAAAGGAAGTGGTTTATCAGTTTCTATGATGTACGAACTATTTGCACTATTTTAATTTTGTAAACATAACTTACTGGCAACAGTCGTAGCGATTGAAAAAAAAAGGTCTACTAGGGTCAGTGGTTTTTGAGAATGTGAGAGATCGTTACGCCCGTTTCTGTAAACGAGTGACCGGATCTAAGTACGTACTATAAGTATTACCCCTTGGCTCTATACAATAGGTCAAATGACTCTGCACTAATGCAAAATAAAGTATGCCGAGAATAACTAAATCAAAATATTCGCGGGCCATTAGTAAAGTATGACGTCCGTATGCAATTTTGAACAAATGTGTTTAACTTGGTTTTTCCAATGCATGTCAGAATCAAACAGAACTCCCAGATATTTATAAGACTGGAACTCGCTGTAGCTCCGTATTACCTAAACGTATAACCCCCTCAGTCGTAATTTAAAAACATATTTTCTTAGAGTGGAGACACGGTACACTTAGATTTTGTTAAATTAAGTCTTAGCTGATTACTCCATGAACCATATCAAAACTGTAGGCAGCTCCTCATTTATCTTTTGTTGTAGCTCATCTATCCGAGCCCCCCCTCCCCAACAAAAACAATGATTGTATCGTCAGCGTAAATTAATACGTCTGAATATTAAAAAAAAAAACGATGGAAAGTCATTTACAAATGGAGAAAAAAGAATAGGCCCAAGTACCGAGCCCTGTGGTACACCGGTTGACACCGTTTGAGGTGTAGATATAAAATTCTTGTATTACTACACACTGTCCCCGATCGGAAAGATTGCTTGTTAACAGGTGTAAGATATCTCCTCAAAATTATAACGTTTATTAAGCAAAATATTGTCATTAACTGTGTAAAACGCTTTTTTATATCTAAATATACAACAACGGCGAACTTATTGTCGTGAAGAGCTCTCTGAATGAGTTGACTTAAAACAAAAACAGCTGAAGACGTTGATCGATTAGATCTGAATCCGTGCTGATTGGGTCAAAAAATAGAGTACTTTATTCAAAAGGTCTTGATACGTTTCCAGAGTATTTTTTTCAAAAATTGTGTAGATTACACTTAAAACTGAGATTGGTCTATAACTAGACGGTGCAGAATAGTATCCATCTTTATAAATAGGTATTATTTTAGCTACCTTAAACTCGTTAGGATATGTCCCGACTTCTATTGAATGATTGAACAGATGTAGGAGATGAATACTTAATATATTAATCATTTCTTTAATTAAATTAACTGATATTGTATCTAGTCCTGCGGCTTTACCTACTTGAAAGTTTCCAACTGTTGATATAATTTTATTTATTTCAATATCCTGCATTACAAAGCTACATACGATTGGTGTCGATGATTACAGGGGGTCATAAACGCGTATGGCAGCTGCCTGTTAGGAGAGGCCATATATTTGCAAAATAATCGTTGAAATTTTCCACCCTACTTTGTTCAATTAGATCAGGCAATACATGCTGATTTCGCGTGAAGGCCTCAGCGTCTTTGACTATGTCCCAGATTATTTTTGTGTTTCCATTTGCTTGTATAATTTTTGTTGAGTAATATTTTTCTTTATTTTCATTATCAGAAACAACCGATTTATTCCTGAAATGTTTAAACTCGGCTTAAATAGTAACTAACTATGCTTGTGTTTTTTTTTCATTGGCGATAAGTCCACTTTTTTTTTGTATTCTAACATCGGGCTAGTCATCCAGAGCAGACTGGCATATTGTATTATTCTCCCGGCTGCTAGAAAATCGACACTGCCTATTTCTAGATGTAATCCGAACGGAACGGTCATTTGCTGCAAAGGAGTAGGTAGCAGCGCACTTACGATGCAAATACCGGACTTGAAATATGCAATCAGAGATATATGTCGACACGGGCACTGCAGAACAACCACACAAACACAAAAACGAAAACGAAAGGGGTCTGTGAAGATTCAACACGATGTGGCAGAAACAGTAATTTGCCAAACCGAACACCGAACGCATCACATGAATTCCTAGAGCTCTTCTGAAGAAATCGCTTTTTGCCGATGTACGCATAGGACTTTTCAAACACTGCATGGTAGCCTTGGTACACTAGAATACGTTGTCGCGGACGAAATCTTCGGCAGCCTAGCTGGTTGCAACACAGCACACAAGAAACTAGGCCGGGACGCTGACATTCCGGCAGCGGAAGCAGCTACTACGTCATTCGTGAAACCTTTAACACATGATCACGCTCCTGCCGTTACCCGCGCCCAGAAAGCGGAGTCAAGGGATAAAAAAGCCTCCGGATCATTGGTCCGGCGACTGCGCACCTTCTTCCACGCTTTCAGCTTAGGGAGAGAAAGAAAAGAGAGAAATAGAAAAATAACAGCTCCTTCAAGGCCAAAAAAGGCTTCCCCTGCAAAGGCTTATCTTCAGGGTTATCCCATCAATGAACACAACGAGAGGATTTGTCCCTTATATCCTCTTGAAAGTTCGACCCAAAGTTAATAGTGCAGTGGATGCTATCCGTGGCCTTGGCCTTCAGGCAGGGGCCGTGCTCTGCCTTATCTTTGGCCTGGAGAATGTAGTCACGTAATCCTACCCGGAGACCCGATTGGCCCAAAACACGCAGAGTGTACTGTGTCAGTACCGAGTGAACAGGACAGCTCTATACTTCCTAAGAAACTTCCATACTCAGAAGTGTCCCCCAAGGGGAATCCAAACACAAGCTGATCGGGGCGCGTGGCTAGCGTGGCGGTGCACTGACACACCTAGAGGTTTTTAAGAAAAGGAGGACGCTCATTGTCGGTGTACAAGTACACTGGCTGGGCAACAGAGGGTGCATCTTTCAGGAAAAGGGTGCATGTGCGCCTGATACACCCGACTACACCCTTTTTTTCTTAGGGTGTACGCAGCGTACCGAGAAAAAACGCGCCGAGACGAGATCTTTGCAGGCCTGTCACGAGGTCTGGGTCGTGCACGGCGAGGCCACGTCGTCAGCCTTCCGTCCTGGGTCTCGCATCACACAGAGCAGCGGAGTCACCTTCCTAACGTCGACTTCGTGTGGCGCATTCCATATGCAGCCGTGCGATGTCACTGGGGCAGCAGCGGATCGCATTCGCGCCTGTGTGGCTGAACGCTCGTAGCGGATTCCATCGCTCTATATCCAGTCAACCACCGCCAGATACTTCAGGCTCATATGCTGCAGTAGGACTGTGCACTCAGCTCTGCCAGTCTGCGTGTTTCTCTTCTCTGTGTACGCTAAGTGCAAGCGCAGACGGTTAGCTAGCGGGCAATACCTGCGACTCGCCACCAACAATGACTCATATCGCTACATACCATAGAACCTTGCGGCGGAAGATGCGCTGACTTCAAGTCACTGGCACGCTCATCTGGTTCGCGACCCGGACTACGCAGCACTTCATCAGAACGAGAGACGATGTGACCCATAAAGAGCATGAGTTAGGCGAATCAGAAGGAACCATGGCTGAGCATGGTAACAATGCCCCATCATCTCCTTAAAGGGGCAGTGCAACGGTTTTAATGTTGAAAGAATTGCCATGTTCGCATTTTTTATATTGTTTATGCAAGCCCAAGTGACCACAAAACGCGTCACCTTTCTCCGAAAAACTGCTATTCTGCTACGTAATTGTAAAAGCAACAAGACGAACTATTTGCCGATCTGCAGCCGCCTGTCGGCGGTTACGGGAACTAAAATCACAGCGTTTCTGGGGGATACGCAGAAGTCAACGAAACCTGTCCAACCTCCGCTGCTAGCACTCGCCGTCAGCCCCGTGGCGAACCGTCCTTTGTGTCGATCGCTCGCCGCGACCTTCGACGATGCTAATCCTTTCTAAGTCGACAATCGCGGAGGAAGCGGCTGGGGTCCCTGAAGAGAGGGCCCAAGTGGAAACCACGTGAACCCTCAGAGTATGTCACTCGAAAGTCGCGTGGAGAGTCGAGAGGCACTGTGACTTCGATTTGCTCTTCTTTTTTTAAATAAGAACTAGCGTTCTTGCAAGAAAAAGCGGTTTTCTGCTTTTCGTTCCATGGGTGACGCAGATTAACTTCCGCAGTTAGTTGGCCAAAGTCTGAAAATAGTTGCTCCGTCCCTTTAAACTTGGTACCCTTAAAAGTAAAAAAAAAAAAAAAAACATTCGGATTTTTTTTTTGGGGGGGGAGAGATTCCCGGGGGTATTACTCAAGAAATGTAACGAAATAAATTTCATCCTGATTGTATCCCTACACAAACAAACACCCCAAATGTATTTCTATACGGGAATACAGATACCGGCGGAAAAAAAATGTATCGCGATACAGAAATACAGATACGAATTTTTTTTCTAAAAGTACCACCGCGATACAGTTGTTTCGCCATACTGCCCAACCCTGCCACAAGTCTAAATGACGCTAGTCAACGTCGAATTCAAAATTGACAAACATTATTATCGCTGGGATATTTTCTTTCTACGCTGCTTACATTCATATTTCCGCAGCATTTATTTCACAGTTGCACATGTATTATACATTTAACACAGATGGAAAAATGTAATACAGTACAATCTCGATAAACGGAACCTGAAGGGACCAGGAAGATCTGTTCCATTTATCAGGAGTTTCATTTACTGAGAGTATCAAGTGTAGGTCCGCTAAATATGTTAAATGCCAACCTAAATGCTATTTCCACAAGTGCACAATTTGTAAACACCAGCTAGTGAATGTAAAAGGCAAAACAATGGGGGAAAATTGCTGCTTTTGTATATTCACACAAATCGTGCAAAAAATTTAACCAATATTCATGTTCCCCATTTCCCTACTCTCTCCAGGGTATCCCTAAAAACAATCACTCACTGTGTAGAGAAAAACGAGGAGACCTTGGTTTGTTTAAGACCTAGCAACCTCTTATTTTCTCTCCTTGTCGTGAAGAATCCTTGTCAGGCTACTTTTTGGAATGGCATACTTTATTGCAAGCGCCGTTTTCGTGAAGCAGCCGCTATCGAAATCGTTAATGACTTCGACCTTTTTTCTAACGTGAGCGCTCGGTGTTGTCACTCCAGTGCCGCCATCGCAGTAACTAGGCCACGAGGCCTAAGATGCCAGGGGAAGCCCTGTTGAGCCAAGCCTACCCAACACAACCACCTATGCGTAAAAAAGGAGAAAAGAAATGCATACATGCTAATTTTTGGGCAATAAAGCTAATAAATATTCAAAACATTTTTGATACTGCTTTATTATTAAGAGTTTTTTCTTTTCTGCGATACCAAAAAATATCTGGCAGCGACATAGCTTCATTTAGTTCCGTTTACCCGGAGGCGCGAGAATTTGAGTTCCGATTAACGGGATTATTTTTACATTGCATGAATACAAAACCAAACAACTCCGAGATAGTTGTTTCGTTTAAGCGACAATTCCGTTTAAGCGATTTCCGTTTAACGAGATTCTACTGT
>JAZHYW010047914.1:0-14041 GCA_037355805.1 Ixodes ricinus | reverse complement strand
GCGTATTGCTCTTGCGCGACTCGACCGGAACCAATAAGTGCAGCCGTGCAGTTCCCCGAGTGGCCGTTGCAGGAGAAATGGTGGCGTTGTGATCGCCTTTAGTTCGGTTTTTTGAGTACGGATCGGAGCCATTTTTCCAAAGCAGGCTCTATGGCTCTTTCTCAACTGAGTTGTTCCAGTAACGTTGTCTACATGAGTCTTGCACACTAAAGCAAGCTCCGTGCGACAACATTTCCCACTAACACTCGGAGAGTTAATCACCGCTGCTTACGGAGGCAGCCCAGCGAATGACGATGCCAAAGCATGGATTTAGACCAAAAAACGCAGTCTGAGTTGTGACATTAAGCAATGCAAGCGTGACGATTTTGCATTGCTTAATGTCACAACTCAGACTGCGTTTTTAGGTCCAAACATATGTTTCGACATCGTCATCCGCTGAGCTAACTCCGTAAGTTGTGGCGATTGGCTCTCCAAGCGTTGTGGGGGAAAGCGGACGCGCGGGATTTTTTTTAGCGTGAAAGTGTAACTTAACGTAGTAGCCACGCGACGCACTTCTCGTAGGTTACCCGCATTGCATCAGGAGTTTGCATCTCAAACTCATATAGACACGGACAAACGGAATAGTTTCCTGAAATTCCTCAAAAGCTGATTACACGGACAGCTTATTGCGTACATGACAATGCGGACGTGATAATGTAAGCTAAAAACAAATTATGAAACACGATTAAACTGCTGTCATACGATTAAACTGCTGTCATACTGATCAAGTTTGAAATTAAATATGAAGAACCATGAGGGTTGATATGGTTGCCGGGAGAGTAAACGTAGGCGAACGTTCCTCTCATCTTCAACTGGCGGCTTGCGGATTACATACAATAAAATCAGCGGGCTTTAAATATGTAATCGGGAATAGATGCGATAGGCTGACGCGGGCATCACGGAATAACGGAAGAAAATCGCCTTAAGGACAGAACGAGCGGGTTGGTAGGGATGATTAAAACTTGAGGAAGAAAACCCTTCCCTTCTCGTTTTCTTCCTCAAGTTTAAAAAATCGCCTGGTTTACACGTTTTGTAAAATTCAATGATGGCGCAATAGCACTGGAAGACAACGCTATATGCTAGGCAGGCCAAATGACCGCCTATCGACACACTAAAACCCGTAACGGGGCCGACAACGACAACGACAACTGAATTCGCCAGAAACTTCCGTGCACCGCTAACAGCACGCCAGAAGCCCGTCTGGAAAGAGAACCGCCCTTAAAATCCTTCAAAATATCTGTAAAACGGGGGTTGGCCATGACCGTCCATCCCCACGTACACCAGGAGCGAGTCGGACTCGCCCGCTTTTCTGGCGTGGGCGGGGCCAGTCGATCCCGTGCAGGCCCCGAGCGAGATGGGCCTCGCCGGTGTCCAGTGCTCCCTCCCCCCCCCCCTCGAATGTCTGTCTCTCTCGCCGCCTCGCTGGCCCTAACACCTTCTAGAAACTAGTGTTGCGTGGAGCGTTGTCCTAATCCGGAGCTGGAATGATATTACGGAATGATTCCGCACTTTCGCGACCCCGGAATTAAATGAGAATGGAATGGCGGCAACCGGCTTGGGGGGAGAATGGAATGGGGAACGAATTAGATGCCTTTGCCCGGAATGGATAGGGAGCGGAATGGGTAACGATTCTCATGCGAACTGTGTCGATTTGTCAGCCTAGGGCCTATGGGCTGATGGTCCAATTCGCCAGCGCATGGTAAGTGGCTGGTGGAGCGGCGTCACCGCAATGGAGGCGACTAACGCCTTTGATTGGTCTCACTGGATTATGCTCCTTCAAGGATGAAAATGTCGCACCCTCTGTGAACGTGGCGCAACCAAAAGTGAAATGTTGTAGACGTACAAGGTGTCGTTCATAGAGCCGCGAGACACGACAAATAAACTGCCATAGTCATACGCGATTAGCAGGTAGATTTTAACCATAATGTCCAACCGAGCCTAAACCGAAAACCGGAGACGAAATCGTTATTTTTAACTGAACCGGAACAAATCTACAACCCAAATCAAAGATTCGATATTAAACCCGAATGAAATCGTAATCACATGTATGGCGGTTACCGGTTCATTGGGAACGGTTAGAGCGTAATACAATGTGGAGCCGCGCAGCTTCTGGCGGGTGGCCGCGCGAAGTAAATAAATAATCGCGACGGTGGCGTCAGTGGATCAGTTTTGACTAAACAAACGGCAGCAACAACATGGAGACAGCTCCGTAATCAGACATGCACATGTTACCCCAAAAAAGTAACTAAATACCGCTACTCGTTACTCGCTCCAAGAGCAACTAAATACGTTACTCGTTACCGATTCTTAAAAGGAACGTATGTGAGTTACCCTCAAAAGTAACAAGTTACTTTTCACGTTACTTTGACGACCAAATACACAACTGTCTTTGTTTTCTTTGTTTATGGTTTCCTTTTTTAGTGAGACGTTGCCCTTAAACCGCAGCTGCCTGTCGAAGTTTTCATCAGTTTTGTTTCTCCGCTTCCTGAAAATACATCTCCGGCGACGCTGAAGCGTCGTTCTACTGACGCGCTCGAAGGAACGGCAGTGATGTGCATCAGGAAGAGCTGGTGAATCTCCGGGAACTGCGCCTTCATTGAGGACAGCGGGTAATGGGTTATGTGCCTTCCCGTGTTTGCAACCTCCAGATTTGTATTCGGTCCGTATCCGGTTCTAGAAAGTTCAACCAACGAACCTGATTGTGTTCGCTGGGTGAAGGACATTCCCGCTGTAGAGTTCAGTACACCAACGTTTATCACTGGACACGCCAGTCGAACTGTTTGACTGACGTGTTCAGCGACATGCGTTGCTGTACTGTCGTACTGTTTATTTGTTTTTCGGGTTGCCCATCTGCCTTTGTCGCAATAGATGCATACTCAGGCTACAATAAACACAAGGCCATTTAAAGGGGCCCTGCAAGGACTTTTTTACTGGTTTTTAATTTGCACCGAACCTGAGCGCACTGAACGTAGTAACTTAGTGAAACTTTTCTTTTCTCGAAATTCGCTTTATTTTAAAAGTTATAGGCAAATTAAAATTACAAAAACAAGCAAAAAATAACCTCCCTCATGACGTCCTTGGTTGCTTGAGTGGCCGTGAACTAGAGGAGGGGTAGTGGGCTCATCGCGAGCGCTCACGGCTGCCGCACTCCGTGTCGACGGCGCGAGAGGGCGCCACTAAAGCATGTTCTGGATAGGCTGTATGCAGCGGGCAGCCAGAGCGGCTCTCATTGCATTTGATGCGCGATTAAACACTAATTCGGCATGACACTTCATTGGCCACAAACGACAGCAAACACGGGGTAAAGATCAGTTCAGAATGGGAGCCACTTCGCGCTGCCATACCGCGAAACGGCCAAACCGCAAGACAAAGCTTCTCGCCGAAGGCCTTCGGAACGCTCGGAGCCGGTCGGATCCTCCTGTCAATGCGACCGCGGCGCCGCCGCGTACATCCGGGACCTTTCCGTGTCGGCGCCTGATCCCACTACTCCTTTCTAGTATGCGCCGCCTTTTCCACCGCTTGGTGGCGGGTATATCGACGGGTCATTTCTTGTTTCCGTACTTTATAAACTGCATTCGTTTCTTTTCTAATCTAAAATAATGAACAAAAACTACTTTTATAAATAACTGAAACGGTTCGCGCCACTTATATTTTGTATTTCGACTAAAAAGAAGCTTCCAGCGGCTCTGACCAGTAGTAAGCCCAGGACCTAAGACGTCACATTTTGCGCGTTTTCGGTACCGCGGGTCGCCCTCGTCGGTGGAGGAGGTTTCCGCGTCGTCCGATTAAAATATGACGCACTGATATTTAGTGACTCTCTCCATGCCCGCTGGCTTGCCCGAACTTCAAGAGACGTGGAAACCGCAAAAAAGGTAGACGCTTAAATATGATTGCAGGGCCCCTTTAAGCGATGTTGCACACGTTACTTTTCAAAAGTAACGAGATACCGTTACTCGTTACTTGGCCTTCAAAATAACTAAATAGCGTTACTCGTTCCTTTTCTAAAAAAGTAACTAAATACGTTACTCGTCACCGAAAATAGTAACTAAGTACAAGTAACTCGTTACTTGTAACGCGTTACGTACATGTCTGTCCGTAATAATGAAACAAAGAAGTATATTTCACGTCTATGTGCAGCACAAATTAGTGTCGGCGTGGAGGAGTACACTTCTATACTGTTTCCCGTTACAATGGGCCGCAAAGGACGCTAACGAGCCACCGGAGCCAATTCATAGCTCGGGGGTGTCACGTGTCCTCCCGATTGGGCGGAGCGACGCGGGAGTTCGAAGTCACGAGACAAGCTACTATCCACAGATTGGACCGTGTAGCTTGTATACGTCCATCGCGGTACAGCGTAAGGTGAAACGGAGTATATCTGACTACACCGAGAGGCTAGAGAGTTATTATTTGTGTGTGTGTGCGTATGTATTTTCTTTTCTGGCTGCTAAGCAATATTCCTCAAGGAATAAGAAAGCGAACATAAACATCAAGATAAAAACAAGAAGTTGACGGCTGTCGACGCGTTTCTTCCGAAGTGGCGAAATCTGGAGGCGTCAAGAGGCGAAGCCGCGACGAGCGCGACACTGCTGCGCCGGTCGCCTGGACGCCAATCACCCAGAGCCTTGGACGCGGCTTGAAGAAAAGTTTTCGTATGTGTGCGCTTTCTAAAAGCGGAAGTCACCCGTTGTCTATCTTATGTTTCTTTTTTTAATGTTATTCGTCTTGCGAGAGGCTTTTCCTGTTTTTCTCCTCTTCAACTCAGTCGTTCGAGCAAGTCGTTTGGGCATGCAGCGTGGGTAGTTTGCCGTTTCGATCGGGATGAGCATCGTTTCGGCGTGCGGTCCTGTATCAGTACTGAGTGGTGCCCGTTAAAGACCCCCAGTCTAGCAGTCATGGTGCACTGGCTAAATTTATCACTTACAGCGGGTAGCAATGTCACCATACTCTGGCACACTAAACTTCTGCTGTCTAAACAACTATAAGAATAATTCATTTGTGTTTGTCGTTTGCGAGTAGTGCGTGCTACCATCACGGTGTCACTCAGCGTGCTGGCTGATTGACTTCACATGTGAGGAGTGTACTTTGGTACTGTTTCCAGGCGCTTGCATAACCATCTTTCATTTTTATACAACAATGTTTGCGTTAAAAATTCAAGACCACAAAATGAAAATAAGCATATAATCGTTTTGCTGTCCTTGTTCCGCAGCACAGCGTCTGGTGACCTAATTTTTTAATGCAGATGACGCTGTATTGATCTCACCCTCGACGACTGGTAGCTGTGGACTTTTTTGAACCGGTTTGAATTGGTTCGTTCTTGGTGGAACCGGTAACCGAACCGTTATTTCAAAAGCATCACCGAACCAGAAGCTAACCGGAACAAAGATGCAAAGCTACTGAACCCGAACCGAACCGGAATGATGACCGGTTCGGCCTGCCCTGCTTTTAACAAGCCGATCTTCTCGCGTTTGCGTGGAACGAAAGTAAAGGATTGGACTGAATATGTTAAGAAATCTCAAGAATCGTACAGCAAACGTAAACGTTTACGTTTCAAGGCAGGTCCCATATTATGGTGCTACATACAGTCCCTTGTGATGGCGTCGTATATCGATTGCACTTTGTCAGCGGTTTTCTGCTCTTGCCGGAATGCATGGAGCTTTGGGGTTGCTATACGCGCCTCGCTTCTAACAGCGCACTAGGGGTGCTGCTGGGCAAGTGCTCGAAGCAGAGAGCAAACTAGTTTCTTCTTGGCGTCTGTTGCGACGCGCAAGCCTTTTACGATTGATCGCGCGATCGATGTCTTCAGTGACACCAAGTGCCACATAGCGCTTTCCGCAACCAGCCTTCGGCCTAGTTGAATGAGTGCTTTGAAAAGCTTTTGCATAGTTTTGCAGTCCTCTTCGCGTTCGATAACGTCAGCAACTTTATGCTGCTCTTTTTTTCCAGTATCGCAATCTGTCTGTCCATGGCCGTTTCTTCACGTTTAGGAATTAAAGGAATAGAATGGGGAGTTCGGTCATTCCAGGATTGAAAATGGGCCCCGTGTCTCCATTCCGAGGAGTTGAAAGGAATGGAAGTTTCGAAAACTAATTCTCCGAAACGGATTTGGAATGGAAAGGCTGTGCCTATTCCGCAACACTGCTAGGAACTAAAGCATGCGCGCTTCGTTTTGTTACGTAAGTTACGTCACTGCACCTAGGCCAAGCGAAGACCCAGCAGACGGTTTTCACCGCCGAGCATCTGCGACGATGCTGACGAAGCACTTTAGGCAGCCCAGGAAAACACTTTTTTGTTTTAATGGCCTGTCATCTCCGTTGCGTTCCATCTGAGCCTCAAAGATGAGGTTGTACTTGTACCGACTAAATCTAATAAAAAATCATACAAAATAACTGACGTGACGATGCAATTTTATAGACGACAGGCGACGCGCATCCGAAGAAAAGCCAGACATTCTGTGTGCAATCGGGCAACGTAGAAAGCCGTTCGAAATGCGGTGACAAGACGCCTTCGTATTCACTGCGTCCGCCGGCGATCAGAATCTCTAGCATTTTCGTGTGTGCGAAAGTAAGGATCAATGTTTTGTGTGTCGTCCTGTTTGGGAAAATTATGGCGGAGAGTCATAAGGTTCACATATTCCGTTTTCCTGCCGACGAGCGCCGGGATATTTAATGATTTAAGGCAATTTCGGAGAAAGTAGTTCAAGTTGTGAGCTCTTCGAAGGTATGTTGGTTTGGCATATTTTAGTTTTATCCTTGCACTTTGAGTCACTTCTACAGGTGTTTCACGAAAGGAGGACAAATTCGATATTGCAAAACCTACGCGTCGCAACAAAAAAGGGCTTGTAGTCGTGATGCCGGGCAATTTTCTAATTAAAACCATGCCCTTAAACACAATATTAAAAAAGTTAATTACGCAAAATAATCAACAACCTAATTATTCCGGACTTTAATAATTTTCCTAAATAGGCCTCTGGCCCAGTACCAAAACAACACAAGTATTTTTTGTTGCGAGGCGTAGTTTTTTGCAATATCGAATTTGTCCACTTTTCGTGAAACACCCTGAATATTGTCAATGTTGTACAGTAGCGACGATAGTATAGTAAAGCAAATCCGCTATTTTTCATTTTATTTTTATTCTCAAGGAGCCATAGTAGTTATTTTTAGAACGAGTTACCACTTCCAAAATGTTTTGAAATATTTTGTTGATTTTAGCGTGCGAGTCACTTGCGCATAATATTTTGCTTTGCAATCTAGCTTTTGGATTTGACAAAACCGACTATGATTTAGCAACATCGTCGTCCAAGACTGCTATTCTGACCTACGTAGCTCGATACCTCGCCTCTGTGACAGTGAAAACATTCAATTGCGAATATCACAGAAAACATTTGATTTTGGAGAAACACTTGCTCGGGGATGAATGCAGCGGTTCATCATTTGACAGATGCTTTAAATTTAGGGGGACTACACGTTTCAACACAACTGGTCATCAGTGTTGTAATGCATGATGAAGTTGTTGTGAACAAGCTGTATGTCGTCCCAACACATCGCTCAATTCTTCTGGTTATATGACCAACGAGAAGTTGTCAGGAAACCTAACACTAGCTGCGCTGCTAGCAGTTCAAAGTGTTGGACACTTGTGCAAGAGAGTTGACACACATTCTTCTCAAGAATGTCTGCAAATAAAAACAACTATGCCCTAGGCAGGGTGCAAGGTCTGCTCCAGCCGAAGAGCAACTATCTGTTTTCCCAAAGAGTTAGCGTAGTTTATTAAAAATAAAGGTGTGAAGGAATCATGACATCTCTGTAGAAAGACGTACTAAAACCCGGTACGGAGGCAAAACGGAAGTTGTCTCATGAGAGGAACAAAACATTTTATCACGTTCATTTATCACATGATGGCGTTTGGACACGTAGTCAATCAGTCACATTTTGTGTCGCATTTGATTGTTTCACTACATTAAAACTACCTTTTTTACTAAAGCAAATGAATCCTTAATTAGCGAGCCTTCACTTACTTTCGTACATTTTAAATACAAAAGTGGCCGTCCAATCTGTGGTGGGAGGGTGAGAACGTGCTGTTACTTTTATTCTACCTTTCAGGAAACTACCTGAAGGCGCTAGAAGTCAAATGCTATTTCGCATATTTACTAGTTGTGTTGTAAGCATGAACGTCAAAAATATGTTTCAAACTAAAATATTTGTGATTGCAGAGCAGCGCTTTGGTTTTACAAAGGATACTAAAGGTGCCCTGAAAGGTTTTGTGAGATCGCCTAAATATGGATAGATAACTCACTCTGCGGGCTCTAAACTTCCTAAAAATTTATAAATCATAATGATGCGCGGCCGATTTCTCTATTAAAAAACTGTTCAAAGATTGAACACGCCGAGGTTATCTCCGGCAGTGGGAGGAGCATTGTTCCGGCAGCCAGGACGACATGCGACCAATCAAAACGCGACATTTCGTTGAAATTGCAAGCGCTGTTATTACAAAATGTGTGTGCTTTGGTAGACGATAAAAGCGAAACAGAGTAGTCGAGAAATGTTAAATTTTCGCTAAGAGGAAACTTAATATTGCAGCAATCGTCTCAAGAACAGCAAATTACGTGTTTTTTCTCTCTCTCTCTCTCTCTCTCTTTCTCTCCTCCTTGGGAGTGATGTGTCCGGTCGCCAGCTCTCGAGCGTCCGCTCGCTGGGTTGAATCGTAGTCCCGGCTGTATAAGCAACGAGCCGCGCGCATTTGAAATATCACTTCGCGGTTCCACCGGACGGACGCGCGAGGATCCTTCGCCTGCTGATTTCTAACAGTGGTCCTGGTTTTATGTTATTTGTGCTCTGCAGCGCCGGAGCATTATAGCAGAGGAGTGGGTTACAAATCATACTTATACATTTAAAATTCACGCATACTGCACAAGCCAGCAACCAACAATATACGTATAAAAAAACATAATTCAAAACAACACACAATAATAAAATTTCAATAACACACAAAAATAATAACAAGAAAATTCACATTGTATTGATCAGGTTAATAAAATATGCACTGTCAGCTAGTACAATATCCGGAGGTAGCTCATTCCATTCCGATATAGTTCTCGGGAAAAAAGAAAACATCATATAGTTAGCTCGACATTTTATTTCACGTATTTTCTTTTCATGATCCCTCCTGCTCGATATATAATGGGGCATCTGAAGATAATTTGATATGTTGATTCCAGTTAAATCATTATTAATAGCGTAGATAAGTTTAAGTCTATTTTTCTTACGCCTTTTTTCAAGAGATTCGATACCCATACGAGCTTTCATCACTGTCACACTTTCTGCTCGAGAATAGTTATTTGCAATAAATCTAACAGCACGATTTTGAATGCCCTCTATCTTATCTATGAGATATTTTTGATGCGGATCCCATACTGCGCTTGCATATTCGAGGTGTGGTCTAACTAGTGAACGATACGCAGATTCTTTTAAGATTTGAGGAGCATTACGCAGGTTGCGGATGGCTAGGCTAAGGACCCTGCCAGCCTTTTTTAAGATCATATCTATGTGTTGATTGAATGAGAGGTCTTCTGAAAGAATGACACCGAGATATTTAGTTTCGGATACTTTTCGCAACCAGTCTCTTCCAATAGCGTACGCGGAATCAATATTCTGTTTTCTTTTTTTTGCTAAATGTGATGTGAAAGCATTTACTTGTGTTAAACCACAGTTCCCAGGTTTTGCACCACGAACTAACCCATTTGAGATCCTCCTGCGAAAACGACACGTCATTAACATTCTTTATTGCTCTGTAAATTACGCAATCATCCGCGAATGATCTGATGTTAGAAGATATGAAAGACGCTAAATTATTGATGTAGATTAAAAATAAAAGTGGTCCCAAAACTGAACCTTGAGGTACCCTCGAAGTTACGTCTACAAATTTGGATTTCTTACCCCCAGGACAATGCACTGTTTCCTCCCACTCAGATAGTCTTCTATCCACCGAAGTACATTACTGTCTATGTTTAGAGCACCCATTTTGTGCAATAACAATTGGTGTGAAACAGAATCAAATGCTTTACGAATATCTATAAAAATTGCATCAGTTTGCTGCCTATTTTCAGCCGTACTAACCAAATCATGAAAAGTTCAATTAATTGGGTGTTGCAGGAGACTCCTCTACGAAAGCCGTGTTGGTTAGGACAAAAAATATTATCTTCTATGTGCTTAATTATACTGCTATAGACAATATGTTCAAATATTTTACATGATATACAACTTAACGAAATCGGCCTATAATTGTCAACGATTGATTTTGGTCCGTTCTTATGAATTGGTACAACATACGTTTCTTTCCATTCTTTAGGGAGTAACCCAGTTTCGAGCGACTTACAAAAAATTACATAAAAGTATTTCGACACTATACCCGAGCAGGCTCTTAATACCCTGGGAGACATCTCGTCTGGGCCGACTGCCTTGTCTTCTTTTAAGGAGTTTAAACAATTTCTTATTCCCTCTAGTGTGATTATGACGGGAGGCATGGCATTTTCTACCCTATCTGTAAGAATCGGCAAATTTTGATAGCTACTGTTTTTAAGAAATATTGACTGAAAATATTCATTGAAACAGTTAGCTTTAATAGCATTGTTCGGTTATGACTGTTCCACTACTTGTAATGCTCGGGACTCCTGTTCTTTCTTTCCGGGTTTTCTTAAGATAACTCCAGAATGCATTGGAGTTGGTGCAAAAGCAAATAGTTGTGTGTATGTTTATACAGCCGGAAGTTAGTCTGCCTGAGTGGGCGTCTGGTGGCTGGAGTTGGTGCTGATATCCTTTGCCAAACCAGACAAATAATCTTCCTTGACCGTACATATGGTACTCTTATAAACTAAATCTAGCTCTTTAAAGGAGCCCTGCAAGGACGTTTTTACTGGTTCTTAATTTGCACCGAACCTGAGCGCACTGAACGTAGTAACTTAATGAAACTTTTCTTTTCTCGAATTTCGCTTTATTTTGAAATTTATAGGCAAATTAAAATTACAAACACAAGCAAAAAATAACCTCCTTTATGACGTCCTTGGTCGCTTGAGTGGCCGTGAACTAGAGGAGGGGTAGTGAGCTCAGCGAGCGCTCACGGCTGCCGCAGTCTGTGACGACGGCTCTAGAGGGCGCCACTAAAGCATGTTCTGGATAGGCTGTATGAAGCGGGCATCCAGGGCGGCTCGCATTGCATTTGCTGTGCGATTAAACACTAATTCGGCATGACATTTCATTGGTCACAAACGACAGCAAACACGGGGTAAAGATCAGTTCAGAACGGGAGCCACTTCGCGCTGCCATACCGCCAAAGAGGCCAAGGACCATGCAAAGCCAAAGCTGCTCGCCTGAAGGCACTTCGGCGTGCGTATTTTCGGCAGCTGATTTGAAGTCCAGGGGGCGTGGCCAATGACGTCACGGGCGTCAGAATTATATTTGCTGTTATTTTAACGTAAACACGTTTTATTTCGGATGCCGCCGACTGCATTTTGAAACGTCGGTCGGTCGGCGAGTGTGTGCGTGTTCGGGTGGTCGGCGGTGTCCTCGCTAGTGTGTGTTGTCGACGTGCCGCCTGTGCTCGTCGCGTTCTATTGCGTATCGATTGCCGACATCCGGGAGCATCAAGGTAGGCGTTTTTCAATTTCGTTCGCCCGGTGCCGTCCGTCACTCCTGTTGCAAATGAAGATTCGTAGGTGTGCTAGAGTACCGTCCGACGGCTCTTCTGGAGAGCGTTCAAGTGCCGTCCGACGGTACTCCACACACGCGTTCAACGCCCTGCGAAAGTCTCGTATAAAACGAATTGTCGAAACAAGACTTCCGAAGCCGTAGCGTAGCTTAGTGGTAAGGTGTCTGCGTCATGCGGAAGCGGTCGCGGGTTCGATCCACAGTGCATGTTTACTTCTTTTCTTTTCGAACATTTTGTTTTGTTGGGCATTTCGCGATATTTGCGACATTTCTTTTCTACAATTATCACTGTGAAACAAAAATGTTGTCGACGAACTTTCGCTGAACAAAATGGTATGGGACTTCCTTTCCGGAGGTGCATGGGGAACAGCGGGGCTTGGTTTACCGACTGGACGCCGCGAAGCGGCGCGTACGACGGGACCACCGTGGACGGGGCCAAGTGGGTTAATCCTTTTGTATGCAGCCGCATACTGTCGCCAAGGTAACGCACGACAGTGCTAAAGCGCGAGCTAGTTGCTTCCTCGCTGCTTGCAAGGCCTTCGCAGCTCTTCTATGCAAGGGTGATAATCCATAGTATTACATACGACTACAGCTCCAGAAAACGCGTACAAAATTACTGCGGCTGGGCTCTGTCGCCTCCGGTACACGTAATCTTCATTTGCAACATGAGTGACGGACGGCACCGGGCGAGTTTGAAAATGGAGAGCACTATTTTGATGTTCCTGAGAACGCGATGACTCCAGGCGCCACGAAGACAACACGCAACCAGCGCGGACACCGCCGAGCCGTCGAGCACCGGACCACACACACACGCCGAGCGACCGACATTTCAAAATGCAGTCAGCGGCATCCAAAATAAATCGTGTTGTTGACGTCAAAATAACGGGGAATATTATTTTGACGTTCTAGACGTCGAAATAATAAAAACGTTATTTTGACTTCTGGACGTCGTTGGCCACGCCCCTGGACATCAAATTGGTGTCGAAAATACGCAGCCAAGGCCTTCAGAGCGTTCGGAACCGGTCGAATCCTCCAGTCCATACGACCGCAGCGCCGCCGCGTACATCCGGGGACCTTTCTACGCTCGCCGCTCGTCGGTGCCTGAGCCCACTACACCTTTCTAGTGTGCGCCGCCTTTTGCACCACTTGGTGGCGGGTATGTCGACGGGTCATTTCTTGCTTTCGTACTTTCTAAACTGCATTTGTTTCTTTTCTGATCGGAAATACTGAACAAAAACTACTTTTATAGATAATTGAAACGGTTCGCGCCACTTATATTTTGTATTTCGACTAAAAAGAAGCTTTTAGCTGCTCTGACCAGTAGTAAGCCCAGGACCAAAGACGTCAAATATCGCGCGCTTTCGGTACCGCGGGTCGCCCCCGTAGGTGGAGGAGGTTTCCGCGTCGTCCGGTTAAAATATGACGCACTGATATTTAGTTACTCTCTACTTGCCCGCTGGCTTGCCCGAACACCAAGAGACGTGTAAAATTGCAAAAAAATGTAGATGCCTAAATATGATTGCAGGGACCCTTTAAGACGCCTCTCAAAGTCTTCAAAATAATTCTTTTATACTTGGTCTACAAACGTGAGCCTTGTTTAACTATTGTTTTACTTTATAAATCATCCAGGGTTTATTGGGTTTCGACTTGTCCTTTACATGTTTACAAGGAATATGTTCATCAATAAGCTTTTAGAGCATATTACTAAAATCAGTCCACAGTGAGTAGGCACCATAAGTCGATGACTTAGCCATAAACATATCTAGTTCGACCTCTAGTCCATTTATATTTTCATTATAATATGCCTTACAGTACACGTACACTTTCTTAATATCCTGGTTGGCCGGGATTAATTGGGGCAGGATGAGCCTGGCAGTAACTATCTTATGATCGCTTATTCCGGGTAGAACTACTCACAAATTGAACCTGATTTGTGTCATTACATAGCATTAAATCTAAAATATTGGCTCCTCTAGTGGCGGACAAAACGTACTGCTTAAGGCCATACGTACAGGTTACATCAAGTAATGCTGAAGAAACACCATTAGATGGTCTACTTCCGTCCTATCTTAAATCCGGCAAAGTAAAATCCCCAGCTAAAATAACACGATCGTCAGGAAGAGTGGACAAGATAGAATCCAATGACCTGACAGCCTCAAAACTGGACCCAGGAGGACGACAAAAAGAACCCAATGCCATGGTGCCCATTTCTGGAGTACTTAGTCTACACCATACAGATTCTGCGTCGTTACATTGAATAGGGGAATCAATGGCCCAGTAAGCGCAATAAGAAAAAAATCGGTGGC